>VZTO01001639.1:0-74636 GCA_013400615.1 Syrrhaptes paradoxus
GGTAGGGGTCTGGTCCCTGACAGCACTTCACCAGGACACAGAGCAGTCTTGGCCGTGACATCTCTGTGCTGTTCTCCCTGGCTATCACCGAGGATCTCATCACAGGCTGCTTCTCTCCCAGCACACCTAACAGTCAGGAACAAAGAGGGAACTGAGGGGCACCAGTCCAAGTGTACATAACTCCTCTTTTTACCTGTCGGAGTGCCAGTGCTGCAGAGACCTGAAACCACTGCACTGGTCCCCTGAGACCAGACCTCTCTGTGCTTTGAACGTGAAACCCTGAGGTGGGGAAAAATGGTACAGAGGCCAGGCTTGCTGTCCAGGTTGATAACAGAAAGGTGAGTATGGGATTGAGCACCGTGGGACAGACATTGACAGCAGGGCCCTGGGAGCCTCTCTTTCTTCTCCGCCTGGTTAACTCCTGTCCTGGACAAGGGGGAGCAGTGCACAGCCTTCGGGGCCTGGACCAGAAGCACTTGCACCCTGTTCACTTCAAGAGTCTCTCCAGCTCCAGCCCAACCCATGGGCCTGTAATTGCGGAGACATGTGAACAAAGGGGCCCAGCAGATCCAGGACTGCCTCCAGGGCAGGAGCCCATGGCAGGAGGGAGGACTGGCCTGGGAAATGCAATGCTCTGCTGAGCTCCTTCCCCAGGCTGCTGGCACTTCCCATTGTGGATATGAAAAATTCCTGGGATTCACTTTATGGGTTCTTGACAAAGACCTTCCTAACAGAGTAGCCAGGGCCATCGTTGGCTCTCATTTATCCAGCAGCCTGTTGAGTTCCTGCGGTAATCAATGCAACACAGGGACATCCAACAGAAAATTCTGGCCTACTCTGTTTTGTGGCTACCGAAGTGTGCCAATGAGTAATGGGGCTTCTTCCACAAGAGCTCTTACGCCGAACTGGCCTCATCTCCATTGCTACGGGATGTCAGAGGAGAAAGATGAGGCTCTTTCAAACCCAGGAACTCCAGAGAACCCCACAGTTCAAGAGAGGAACTCTTTTGGATACTCAGCTGGTTGGGATTGGAGAAGAAGGGAGAACGAAACACGACTCTCTTGCAAGGCTGATGCCCAGTGTCTTTAATGAGAAAATCAAAGGAAAATGGAAAAGACGAGAGCTTGAGCAGTGCATTTTGGAGCCCAAGTAAAGGTCAGACAAGCGCTGCTATCTGAATGAAGGAAAACCTCCATGCTAGGGATGCTGCTTTTCCTATTCCTCTTCAAGGTGCTGGCAACCACATATCACCTAGACAAAGCTGCAGAAGGAAGGAAAGAGGAGGTGCTTCATAGGGAGCAGAAGGCAGAGCAGAGCAAGAGGGGGAAAGAGAGAGGCTTCCTGGGAAGAGAGGGAAGGACGGTGCCAGCCCCTTCCACCAGGCGGAGTGGTGGGAGCTCAGCTCCTCTGCAGACCGTGGCCGCTCTCTCAGGGCTGGCTCCAGGGCTTTCCTCGAGGCTTCTGGTGCTCAGCCATGGGCAGACAATCCATGGGCTTCAGCATAAGAGATTGCCCTGTCCCAGAGGCCCTCAGAGCCCACAGCCCAGACCAAACTACCCAAAGCCCCCCAGCCCCAGGGAGCCCCCAGAAGCGACGGGCACACTGCCAGTGCTGAGAGACCTCCCACAGCAGCTGACGCAGTGGATCCCACAACTGTGCTGTGAGGGAAGGAGCTGAGGACTGGGCCCAGCAGCATCACCAGGACTGACGGGGGCTGGATGGCAACGCTGGAGTCGGCACACCAGATGACGCAGGGCTCATTGCAGCTCTTGGCAAGCGGGGTTGGGCCACAAGCAGCTGGCAGGCACGGGCTGTAGCACGACATGTCTCACGGAGGGAACTGACCCTGCAAGAGACCAGGAGGGAGCAGAGGACATTAGCTGTCAGGCCCTTTCAGGCCCCCAGTTTGGTTCCTCTGAGAACGGGTGGTGCCTGGGTAGGCCAGATCTCTCTGGAAAGTTCATTTGCATGCCAAGAGTGACCAAGGCAGGTTGCTTCACTATGGATGAGGGAGGAAGCACCTGGTGAGCGATTATACGGTGCTGGTCATCCAGCCTCAAACCTCAGCAGAGCCACTACTACAAAAGAGCCCAACTGATGCCCTCTAGGAAGGGAACAAAGCCTTCCCTCTTCTCTCACCAGCTCACCTCACAGAAGAGGGAAGCACAGTGTATTTTCAAGGGCAGACATGGATTTGAAAGCTTGTTTTCTTCTTCGTGGATGAATACTTTAACCACCAGTGCCCCTAACAAGTGGTTGCAGTTAAACACCTGTTTCCGCCGGGAAACAAACAAAATATCAAAGAACACCCACCCACCCCGTGCTATGTCCAGCACTTCTGAACAGCGTGAAATGTAAGTAATGTAAATGTAAGAAAGAGCATGTTCATGGTGTCAGACAGGAACCCCAGGTGGACTACTTCAGGAAATTAAGCCTGAGATCTCCATTAAGTTTCAGCTTTGGACACACACTGTTCAGCTCTGGTGTCATCTGGGACAGTTCCTGGAGCTCAGTTCTGGACAAAGGGGTTGGGAATGTAGAGACTTGCAGAACTAGCTGAGGGAAAGTGAGGGTGGCATTTTTGTTCAGGTTTCCCTGTAGATGACTTATCCTTTTCATGGGATCTACCCTCTGAAACAATTTGTGACTATTCTTGTTTCTCTAGTGTTTCCAATGGTGCTCCGTGGGTGGCAGTGCAGACTACATTTCTCCGGTACTTCATTCGACTGAGACATTTGTGTGTTTGGAAAGATGTGGTTATCGCACTCAGTGTTGTATGTTGTTGTTCATTATTATTAATAGACACGTTAACATTTCATCATTGCAATCTTACACACTGCGGGTTGTCTAGTACTTTCAATTGATTTTTTTCCTGTTCGTGCTCTTACGTTACTTGTACCACTGTTCCTGTTCATTTGGGAACAAAGCAAACAAACCAGTTGGAACTCCTAGAAATCCTTTCTCTTTAGTGTGTGCATTTTTTTTTTTGATGTTTCAACCTTCACAGACAAATGTTTCCAGAACCCTGAACAAATTAAACCAACAACACATCCTGTTCCATAAAAGGAACAAATCAGCTTGCTTACCTGATAGGGAAATGCATTTCTGTTTATTTAAAGCTGATCCTTTGAAGCTAAGTGAAGACAGATGGGGCTTTAAGGGTGATGGAAAATCAGATCTCCTTTCTGATTCTGCAGGTGGCTTGGTATGACTTCTCAGCTCATTTGACTTATTTTTTTTACATTTTGCTATGGAAACTGATGCAATTTTCAGGACACCGTGACCATTTTGCATTGGAAAACACCTATTTATTCATATCTGTCATTCACTGTGGAGTCTTTTTAGCTAGAAGTGCACACGATGTTTCAAACACTGGCACATTATACAGTTTCCTGTGGTTTGAAAATCTTAAACCATGGGTTCTTTGGCAGGCAACTTCATCTTTCACAGGCAGAAATATACATCTTGATTCCCAATGTCATTAGCTTCTAGAGCAAGTTAAGTTTACAAAGCATCCTACACCCTCTTGAATAACCTTCTGTCCTTTCCCACTCATTGAAAACTAACACTGTCCTGGTACCTGCAGACATAACCATGAAGTCTTTGTTCCTTCTTACAACACTCCAGTACCAAACAATCTCTACCATTTGTAGACTTGTCATTCTCTCATTGGAGATGAAAATTAGAATTTAGATGACCAGTTACACAGCACCAACAGGAGTGCTGAATCTTGTTTTCAAAACTTGCAATTTTAGGACTGTGACACAATTTTTTTGAAACAGCAAAACAGCAATGTTGTATAGTAAATCATTATTTTCCCTAGCACCCCAAAGGGCAAACCATAACTGTGATTGTCAGGTTAACAGATAATGTCTCTCTGCAGGAAATGTAAAAGTTAGATCATAGAATCATAGAATAGTTTGTGTTGGAAGGGTCCTTAGATATCGAGTTCCAACTCCCCTGCTATGGGCAGGGACACCTCCCACTAGCCCAGGTTGCTCAAAGATCACCTACCTAAAGTTGATATGGTCCTGAAATTGCTGGGAAAGAGGCACATCTGCCTTGCAGATACCAAGAGTGGAAAGAAGCCTGCAGGACCTGGAAGCACAGTGGTCTGTGTTCCAGCACGCAGCAGCCCACAGAACCTCTGTGTGATGCACTGGGCCCCAAGCTAGCTTGCTCAAAGACCTTTTCCTGACAGATACATACATCACTCATATTCCTGAACAGTGCTTATTTCAAGTGGCAACTTACTTATGGTACCTTTTGCTTGTTTTTGAAGACCTGTTATTGTCATGGAGTTATACAAATGTTTTTGTGTGTAAAGTTAATTGAAGGCCAATGACAAGAAATTGTCCCATGAACAACTGCAACCAAAGGCAACAGAGAAAGACAGATGTTTCTCTGTACGGTTGAATTGATACAGTACTAAGAGCTTTTACATGACTGTCCAGCCTGTTGGACTAGATAGGGCAGGCAGGCAAATCACACCGTGTTTATTTTTAAAGTGTCTCTGTCACATGTCTATACACAGCTATTCTCATTCAGGGCAAGCACTCTCAACAAATGCAATGCTCTATGAAGTTGCTAAAAGACATTAATTAAAACTGCAATATAAAAATTTACAAAAAAACAAAGGAGTGCTTTATCTGTACCTGGAGTCTTCATAGCCATAGTAAGTGATTCTGTTTTCTCTATTCTATTCTGTGTTTTATCTGAAATTAGGATTAATAGCTTTTTATCTGTTTTCCTCTAAAAGCAACATGATTAAAAGTTCAGTGTTATATTTTAGCCTATGTTTTGCCTCAAAGCAATATTTGTACTAAAATTTTATTATGTTTTTGCCAATACAGAGTAATTTTGAATAAATGGAATCCAGATTTGGTTAGACCATTCAATGATGAAGAAAACAGACAAACAAACAATATTAGTCTGTTTACTAAATAATATTATTAAGCCATTGCTTGGAAAACAAGCTTCCCATTGCTTCAAGCCTTCGGCATGCTGATTACTGGATTTTCTATATATTAAAACATTGCTTTTTAGATAAGAATAAAAATAATGAATGCATATTGTGATTACTGTTACTCTGCTATGGTTTTTTGTTTCCCACAGAGATGGGTATCCTTGCTCTACTTGCTCTACCATTGCTTCTCTTAGGGATCAGTGGAATTATTTATATTTACCAGTCAGTGAGGTGGCTATTGTCCAAGTCAGCTGTGCAAAACAAGGTGGTGGTGATCACGGATGCCATCTCTGGACTGGGCAAGGGTGAGTTGTCTCATTTCTTCTGAGTGTCAGAGAAGAGAAACAGCCAGAGAACCACACTCTAGGTGACAAAATGTGCATACGTTACCTTGTGTATACTCATAACTGCCTGATGAAGCAGAAGTTAAGAAATATATTTTTAAACAAATCCTATCATTTTTAAATGTACATTTTTAGTCTCAGCCATGGGAGCTGCTGTAAACTTTTAGGAACTGCAGAGCCTTGAGTTTGTTTAATTCAGTAGAAAGAGAGGGTTTGTAAGCACATTAAGAGTGCTATTTTTAGCATATTGCTACTATGAGATCTTATTACATAGGCTGTCACTCCAGGGTACCAGCAAATCAGTATAAACAGGTGTCACCTTACTCTTTACATGGTTTTTCCAGCCCTTAAAGAGTTCAACATTTCCTGCTCCCTGTAAACATCAGTGCTTACCCCACTGTCGCTCTTCATATCTCTGCCCCCTCTCCCACCCATATTGCTCCTCTTCCTTTAACATCCTCTGTTACCTCCAGCTGGGCTGCCTTGCAGTGTGTAACGGTGGGTTCAGTGTACAGAAGGAAAGGGTATGTAATAATTTATCCATTTATATAAGCTGATTGCCTGGGTGGCCAGCCACTTAGCATATACTTCTTGACTTATATTTCCTCCCTACGTGGTGCTGCCAGATTAAAAGTCATGGGTTGTATATTGCTTATGTACAGTCCTGATCTAGGCATCACTTGAGGGGCAGTAGATGCAAGTGCCTGACAAGGCTAACATAGCTTGAGGCTGCATTTTGGTGTTTCCAATGAAGACTCGCTGTATGTTGGAAACCTTGCACTCTCAAGCAGAAAATAGATGTGGAAAGGGAATGCTCTTGCAGAACGGTTCCTTTGCAGAACAGAGCACAAACCTTCCACAGAAATACACACTACACTGGCAAGGATTGCTCTTCATCAGGGCCTGTTAGGACAAGGTGTGAAATAATTCTGACATCCACATCCCACCTGGTCTTTCCCTTTCCTTGACACACTGCAGTTTCAGTTGAAGATAATATTAGCATGAGTTTTCTCTGATTGGTTATATTTCAGTATTTTTGTTTGGAGACACATGATTTGGAGCTCTCCAGATGAGACTGGGTGTCTCATAGAATCATAGGATGCTGGGAAGTTTCTGGACAAAAGTCCTGCTTGGAGCAGGAACAGCAGCAGTGCTAGACATGGTTGGGTGTCGCTTCAAGGATAAAGGATATTTATATGGCAAGATCATGAAGCAAATCCTCCTGGAGATTCTGCTGAAGCACATGGAAAACAAGCAAGTGATCGGTGACAACCAACACGGCTTCACCAAGGGAAAATCATGCCTGACGAATTTGGTGGCCTTCTGCGACAGGGCCACAGCGCTGGTGTTTAAAGGAAGGGCGACTGACATCATCTACCTGGACTTGTGCAAAGCCTTTGACACAGTCACACATGACACCCTTGTCTCTAAGTTGGAGGGACATGGATCTGACTTGCTGGGTGAGGAACTGGCTAGATGGCCGCACTCAAAGAGTGGTGGTCAATGGCTCAATGTCTAAGTGGAGACCAGTGACAAGTGGTGTTCCGCAGGGGTCAGTACTGGGACCAGTGTTGTTTAACATCTTTGTTGGAGACATGGACAGTGGGATGGAGTGCACCCTCAGCAAGTTTGCCGATGACACCAAGCTGTGTGGTGTGGTGAACACGCTGGAGGGAAGGAATGCCATCCAGAGGGACCTGGACAGGCTGGAGAGGTGGGCCCATGCAAACCTCATGNTACTGTGTTCAGATGTGGGGCCCCCAACATTAAAAAGACCTGGACCTGTTGGAGAGAGTCCAGAGGAGAGCCACAATATTAATCAGAGGGCTGGAGCACCTCCCCTATGAGGACAGGCTGAAAGAGTTGGGGTTGTTCAGCCTGGAGAAGAGAAGGCTCCGAGGAGACTTAATAGCAGCCTTCCAGTACCTGAAGGGGGCTACAGAAGAGATGGGGAGGCACTCTGCATCAGGGGGTGTAGGGACAGGGCAAGGGGTAATGGGTATAAGCTAAAAAAGGGTAGATTTAGACTAGACATTAGGAAGAAATTTTTCACTATGAGGGTGGTGAGACACTGGCACAGGTTGCCCAGGGAAGCTGTGGATGCCCCATCCCTGGAGGGGTTCAAGGCCAGGCTGGATGAGGCTTTGAGCAACCTGGGCTAGTGGGAGGTGGCCCTGCCCATGGCAAGGGAAGGAACTCAATGATTTTTAAGGTCCTTTACATCCCAAACCATTCTATGATTCTATGACTGTGCTTTTCTGAAAGTGGGGACTCACATAACAAGAGGAACTGGCAGTCAGTATTACCCATGACCCCCCTCAACACTGGCTACAAGAATGCAGCATCTCATTGCTGCTCCATCTGCAGGCCAGTGGCTGCTCAGTTTCTCTGTATTGCTCTTTCACAAAGTTGTAGATGAGTTTCCTGTTGCTAAGAGTTTCATGAAGATAGCATACAGAGCTAGTCTTATGATTTACTGGGGTTGGTTGGTTTCTTCTTTATACTGCAGTAGACATGAAGGTTTGCAAATGATGAAATTTTTATTTTAACAACTTTAAGCGTTTTTTTGTATACATTTTTTCTTTCTAGCAAGTGTGTCTTAGGTGGAGAGAGTTAAGGAGGAAAAATAATCAGAACAATTTTTATAACTCAAACCCATCATCCATTAACTGGCATATTGTTATTTTATTAATTAATTTTTTATTAAAACCCATCACTAAACATTACCATTGTGCTGTACCATTAATTGTGCATTACACCATTACATTTAATTTTGATTTATTATTCACATATATATTATTGCCATTTAGTGGTTTTTTCTGATATATATTTATTCTTTCAAAAGTAATTAATTTTAAAGTATGAATTCAACATAATTAGCAAAAACATGATCCTGTTTCAAGCAAAATAAACAAAATGATGTTGTTGTTATTGTTATTATTGTTGTTATTATTATTATTACTATTATTATTTCTTTTGAATGTGTTTCTCTCCTAGAATGTTCTCGGGTGTTTCACACAGGAGGAGCAAGGCTTGTGTTGTGTGGCAGGACATGGGAAAAGTTAGAAGCCTTGTACGACGCATTAATTAGTGTGGCAGACCCCAGTATGGTAAGTATTTCCTCACTCTGCTTTGAAAACTCACAGCTTGAAGTAAACACCTTACTCAGGTACACAAAGTACTTTTAAATCCATTAAAACAAGGTACGTGAAACATGACTCACTGTTAATGCTGATTTTGATCACCACACACAACGTAGTCCAGAGAGAGAGAGACTGAGAAACACCTCTGTCATGGCTTAACTTAACCAGCAGCCAAACACCTCGCAGCCACTCGGTCACCCTCCTGTCCCACAAGGTTGGATACACATGGGTTGAGATAAGAACACTTTAATTACTGAAATTAAATAAAATTAAAATGAAAAATAATACTAATAATAATACTAGAACATACAAATGAATGATATACAGTGTGACTGCTCACCACCTGCTGACCAATGCCCAACCCATTCCCAGCTAATGATCTCACAGCAGAGAAAATCCCAAAACCACAATCCTGGAAGAGAGAGTGAGCCTCTTGTCTAACCCTTATCTATATACTGAGCATGACGCATGGTATGGAATATACCATCGGCCAGTTTGGGCCCATTGCTCTGTCTGTGCTCCCTCCCTGCTTCTTGTGTACCTACACACTAGCAAAGCATGGGAAGTTGGAAAGTCCTTGATTTCATAGAAACAACTAAAAACATCAGTATATTATCACAATTCATCACATACCAAATCCCGCACAGAATCCAAAACACAGTGCTGTTCTCATTACTAGGAATAAAATTAACTCTATCCCAGCCAAAACCAGAACAACCTCTGAAGGTCTTCAGAGCATTATGTCATAAGTATATTTCAGAAATCCTTCTATTTTGAGCTAATTCAAGGCAGTTACTGTAAAGCAACTGAGTTGTCCTGCATTTTGAACAAGCTATACAACCAGAAATGCTGAGAGTATCCTGCTTGTTGATTTGGATTAAAGGGATTCAAAGTGCTTCATTTAATCACAGGAACCATAATCCCTTTTTTGTATAATTAGTGTTCAAGGAGTGGGAGATGGGTCTAAAGACTGAATTCATTTTGAGTTTCTCCACTACAGTGGGAGAATTCCCAGCTAGAAGGGTGTAGGAGTATATGAACAACTTTCCTCTTCATCACTGCCTGGGTCACCATGGGAGTAGGCACGTAAAGCTGTCCCTGCTGCCAGTTCTTTGGAAGGTGTTTGATGCCCATGGGAAAACTTTCCTTCTGTGGCCAGTTGAAAGCTGACTCATTTCAGGGCACAGGTGTTCCTGAAGCCATCACACAAATTCTACAGCCATTGCTCCCCAGACCAAGAAATATTTGTGTTTAATCCTTTTTTGAAATGAGCTTAATTCATCTGCATAAATAACTGTAATATTAGTGTGTTCATGTTAGTCTGGGCAGACTCAACTAGGAAAAAAAAATTGTATCTAAGGGATCTATATAACATCGTCATACAGTAAGAAAAGATATTCAGAAGTCATTCCTCTCTCCTGTAGCTGATAAAATCTACATCTTTACAGAAATCATACAGATGTAAACTCTGTTTGGATAATCTGTAGCTGAACAAGCCATTCCTGCCTTCCAGCTGCCCCCCACATATTTGTACATTATCCATCAAAGCACCAGATCTGACATTCTGTGGTCTGCAAAGTCCTCCAGAGGGCTTCTTACAGAAAGACCATAACTTGGAGTGGTAGGAGTCACCCCCCGTGTCTGTTATCTGTCTCCACTGATTTCAATTGAAACAAAACTCAGTAGGGTAGAGCTAGTCCAGCCAACCCTTCCCATGTTGTCCTGCTTCATCTGAATGTCTGTGAATGTCTATGAATGTCCATTGCTGAACCACCTTCTTTCTAGAGTGGGTTAAAAAAAAAATCAAGGTTTTTGAGAGAATGATAAAAGCACTTTCTTCAGGTATCAAGGTAAATTAATATACCAGACAAGTAAATAGAAATACATTTTTATACAACAGATATCCTTGAAATAAGTCTTTTCTTTATTAGACATATGCACCAAAGCTCATACTCCTGGATATCTCGGACATAAACTGCATTCAGGATGTAGCAAAGGAAATCCTGAATTGCTATGGCTGTGTGGATATTCTGATCAACAATGCAAGTATGAAGGTGAAAGGAGCAGTGCAGAGCATCTCACTGGAACTTGATAAAAAGATAATGGATGCAAACTATTTTGGACCTATAACATTAACCAAAGGTATTTTTTTTTCCTGTTTTGCTGTTGCCACTTAAAGCTTGAGATCCAAGTCATTAGCATCACACTGTTTCATTTGCACTTGTTTTTGCCTTCTTCACTAAAATAAAAAATAATTCTGTGAAAATGAATGGACTTAAATTGAGATGAAGAAGATCAAAATCAGAGTACCTGGGTTTGGAAACAGATTGTTGAAGAAACATATAAGCAGGTGTTCGTAAGACAGATATTTTTAAAAATATCTGCTTATTGTATTTTGCATATGATGTCTCCTTTATTTACACGCTTGATGCCTTTGTTACAAATACAATTGTTTTCAGAACTCTTGCTAGAATACAGACAGGCTGACAACTAAATGTGACAATACTGCAGCCAAATCTGCAAGTAGAATCCACGTTAAGTCTAGAAGACACTCGATTTCCAGTCACGGATACAGTGATGTTTGTGATTGCAGAACTGAGACAACCACCATTAAAACTGTGCTGTCTGCACTTCAGCTGTCACTTCTTTTCACTAAACACATTGCGCTCTTTTACTTATGACTTTCTTTGATTGTTTTTTTCAGCCATTCTTCCCAACATGATCTCAAGAAGAACTGGCCAAATTGTTCAAATCAATAGTATCCAAGGAAAAATAGGAATCCCATTTCGTGCAGCTTGTAAGTCTTACATAGCAAAAATGTACATTCTAAGGCATAAATTGTGAGTCTTCCATGGCACTAATAAGAGGCTATTGAAAGTGCAAATTTGCATCCTAATTCAGTAAACTGTTAATACAGTATTTGTCTGAAAAAAATTCAAAGTGGAATTCAAGAAGAAATAGTTAAAATACTATCTTTGAAGTATAACTAGTGACTAAGGTACTTGAGTATAAGAGGATCTCAAATGTGACAGCAAGGGTTTTTTATGACCTTGGGAGATATTCAGGAAAGAGCAAACTTGCAGGTCTAACATCTGTGCTGGGCATATTAGTAGAAACCATAATGAAGAATGAAGCAGCACATAAATATAACACACTGGTAGGTACCAGCTACTGACTTGTAAAGGGAGACTCATGCACTGAATGGATTTATGTGAGGGAGTTTAAAAGGAGATGTAGCAATTGTATTCGGCTTGGCTTTCCAGAAAATTTTCAAGAAGCTCTTTCATCCAAAGTTCCTACTGAAACTAAGCTGTCCTGAATTACGATCAAAGGTCTTTGCATTAACAAAATGCAAAGTTTGCAGATATAAAATACAGGATCAATGTAAATAGATTTTTTAACCGTGACAAGAGGTCATAGCAGATGATGGGCTCTGAATTGAAAGGTCTGCAGAACGTCAGGACTGTGACTTACGGGTCCATGAAAGCAAAATACAGTGACAGAAACTGCAAGGAAAGCAGTAGAGAAAAAAAATTAAATCCTGTCTTTATGCCTTTCTATAAATCTGTGGAGGGCCCACACCTTGAACATTGCATGCAATTCTGGTCCCCCATCTCAACAGAAGTATAGGAACTACAAAAAAGGCTCAGAAAAGAAACAACACATTGATGGGACATCTGGAATGGTTTCCATGTAGGAAACAGCCAATTGTGTCAGGATACATGGTGTGTGTGTAAAACCATGAGTCGCTAAGAGCCGACAGAGAGTGTTTACAGTGCCTCTACCAATATCCATGTTGCATGAAATGAAGCTGCCACAAGAGGGTATTTCAAAAGAAATGAATGGAGAAGCTTCTTTCTGTTCCCAGAGACCACTTGCCATTTTTTAGATTATATTACGCACAGATTGATTTTCACGGTAAATCAAGTCAAATACAAGGTGGATGACTGATTGCAGCTCCACTGCCCTTCACATATTTTTCTGGTTTTTGATCAAGGTTCACATACTGTCATCCCTTTTTAATACCGTTCTCAATAAAAGGCACTAGGAGCAGTTAAAAAAATTCTTAGCATTCAGTTACTTTAACATTTACTTTGATATTAAAAGCAGCTTAGATTGCTGCTGCAGGGCAAAGGCCTGATTAGTTTACAAAACATTAGTATTCCTGTATTCCAGCAACTGACACGTATTTCACTGCATTTTATCGATGTGCCACAAACAGCACAGCAACAGATGGTATAGAGACTCAGCTCAGGGACAGCTGTCCATTCACCAAAGACATTTTTAAACTGCCGAGATAATAGAAGTGTTATTCCTTAACCCAGGACTTAATATTTCTGACTGTGAAATCTGGACACATGCTCTCTGACATATATAGGGAGACTGACTGCATACCTCATGCATAACTGCCCTGTACAAATAATTTTATTTTTGTTTAATTTAAGTATGTTATATGATAATTTCACTGGGTGAAATAATTCACTGATTTTTTGGATTTTGGTTAATCATTCCATGCCCAATTTTCCAAACATCCATGTTTTATGGAGCTCTATCATATCTATATCCATGGATTCATATATCCAAATATGCATACAAGTTTTTTTTTTCTTTCTTTTAGATGCTGCTTCTAAGCACGCTGCTGTAGGCTTTTTTGATTGTCTTAGAGCTGAAATGGAAGAATTTGATATTTCTGTCAGCACTGTGAATCCAACCTTCATCTGTTCATACCATCGTCAACCAACACCTGGCAACTGGGAGGCATCTATCTGGAGATGTAGGTTTGACACATCAAGAGAGACGGTAGACGAGCCGTGCATAGTGGTGTGGAGGCTTTTTCCAGGGAGAGGGAAGGAGCACAGGGAAAAAAAATGGAAATGTCAGAAAGGATGAACGAGTTAGAGGAGCAAAAGAATGGAGAGATTGGAGAGATCAGATAAGCCTGGCGAAGAGAGAAGAAACATGGGAAGAGATGACATTATGTGAGAAAATAAATCCAGCCAGGGCATGGGGAATGGAGCAGAGCATGAAAGGTCCCAAGGGAGAGTTCCACTGCACTCCTTTGTTCCTTCTCTTAGGGACTGTAAGGACTTTAATTCAAAACTGTAAAAAGATCTTAGGGATATAGTGCTGGGGGGAAAGGAAGGGGTAAAGGACTGAAAGTATGTAGGAATTTAACTAATTTGACTGGTGCACTAGCTGTGTATCTTTTCACCACCAATCCCTCAGATTCGCCTGTCTATCAGTTTCTCTGTCTGTAGCTCTCACTCTTCTCTGATTTACAGTCTTTTTCAGAAAGGTGGCATATGGAGTGCACCCCGTGGAGGTTGCAGAGGAAGTCTTGCACACAGTGAGCAGTAAGAAGCAGGAGGTACTGATGGCCAACCCTGTTCCCAGAGCAGCAGTTTACATCCGCACCTTCTTCCCTGAGCTGTTTTTTGCCATTGTTGCCTCAGGGATTAGGGAAAAGCTGAAGACAGAAGAGGAAAATTGATTTTATTGAGTTCTTTTCCTTGCTTTTGACCTGGAAAAAAAGTGTATGTTTCAAATGTCAATGATTTCTGCTTCTCACTATGGGCAGAATAAAGCAGGAAGCTTTATTAAACATGAACCAGACGATGTCTCACTTTAGTGATTCGTTACCACTGACACACATTTGTCTATGGGACTTCTGCTCTTCTGGATTTAGTGAATATGACAAGATGTCATTGTTTGCACTACAACAATTTGGGAAAAAATCTACTGGGAACTCTGTTGCTGTTATAAGAGCTTGATTCCCAATCTAAATACGCAGATTAAAGTTTGGTGACCTGCAGCAACTTCTCAGAACAGTCTGTCAGTGCTAGGACTGATGGGAACTTATAGGAACAAAGGGACGGGGAAATAGGAAGATGTGGGAGACAGAGGAGTAAGATATGCAAATGGTGAGCCCAAATAAGGGCTTATCTAGTTCAATATTTCTTCCATGACAAGACCCTGTCGTACATGCTTAAAAGATCGATTATGAGAATGGGACAAAAATATGGAGACACTCCCTGTATGATACTCTCCCAGGCTCCGGCAATCTGCTACACAGTTTGAAACAGAATCTGTCTCTGCATATTGTTAAACTATCAATTTTTCACACAAACTTTTCAAATTCCTATTTGAAACATTCTGTCCCTGAGGAAAGGAACTAATCATGTATAAAAAAAATACTTCCTTATGTTTATTTTAAACCTGGTGTCAAATAATATTCTCTGATATCTCCTACCTTTACTGTGAGAGACAAAAAATAATGGTACTCAATTCATTCACTCCCAGTCATCCACGCCCATCATACTTTCCATGCATTTACCTGTTTTCCAAGTTAGAGAGCCCTGGTATCTATTCATCCTGTTCTTCTTTATATCTTTGCTTCATTTACCTTTTTTTTTTTTAACGGGTAGGCCACAGCTGCATGCAGCACTCAGGACATAAACAGATTCACAGACAGACACACAGATTCTTCCTCCGGTTTTCACTTATTTTCTTATTTTGTCTTATCCAAATTCCTGGTTTTCACAGATTTTTCTGACTGTTGCTGAGCATTGAGTTCCCTGGCCCACTCTCTTAGCTATCTGATTCGACTGCTCTGGCTTCAAGAAACGTGCGTCTGCTTCACTCAGGGACGTAGTTCACGTGGAGGGAGAAGCCGGCAGTTCCTGCAGGACCTGCTGGAGCTCCGTCTGGTTTCTGTTGCAGCAATGGGTTTCCATTGTTGTTCTAATGACTGTACCTTAACTGTGAAGTCAAACATCCACTTTGTCCAAAATACAGAATAACTGGACCATTTAGTCAGAAAAGGGTCAGAGAATCATAGGACAGCACAGCTAAACATGACTCAACATTGTCTTGCTTTGTTGTAAAAACAAGTGGATTGCATGTGGAAGTACACTGAGTAACCCTTCTGCTCCAGTTTGTACCTTCTAGATATCAGCAGACATTCTTCATTGGTTTTGAATATTTCACTTTAAAAATGTGGAACAATTCAAGAAACTACAATGAAAAGCAGTGAGAATGACACAGATGACACCTATGATATATCAGGACGTTTTTGAAGAACAGAGGTATTTTAATGTATAAAGCAGAAGAAAGTTAAATCTCAACAGTTTTCAAATACCTAAAATGTACTGCCAAGAGGATGCAATGGAACTGCTCTCCATTTCTGCTGCAGTAGGACAATGTGCTAAAATTACTGCAAAGGAGATTTACAGGGAAAGAGTTTTCTGCTAAGAATAGTTAAGCATTAAGCACAAAGGATAAATTGCCACCGGAATTTTAGAATGCCTGTCTTCAGAAGCTTTAAAGAAGAGATTAATGAAACATCTGTAAAAATGTGATATAGCTTTAGTTTATCCTGCCTAGAGGAAAAGGAGGATTGAGTGACCTTTTAAATGGGTCACACTTTTCTGTAATTCCACGGGTTTTTCTCTTATTAAGAACAAGGTTTCTCCACTGGTATTTCTGAAGTAATATTTTTTCCTCTGGGGAAATCTATTACTTAATCTGAAGTTTTCTATTTCATTTGTCCGTCTCTGCCTCACTGTCTAAATACCTGCAGATATATGTTGCATGTAAAATACTACGCTAACAAAAATAAATATTATGAGATGAGTTAATTAAGAGCTATTTTCTGTGAGCCTCACTCAGCCATATTTTAATCTATGTAGATTCTTTAATAATGCTAACTTTTATAAAAGAGGACAAACCTAGGCCTGCGTATTTAGCTGTAGTAGTCATAGGAGAAAGATATTCAACTACAGCTCCTTTAATTTTTTTTAAGCTTCTCACATGCCTAAAGGGCACATAATTTTCTTTTCATGTGAGCTGCAGTTGCGCTGTTTTAAATTTACTTTTTTTTGTGCTGAAATCAACTATTTCTTGGTGTTGGTGAAGAAAATTGACATTTCTGGACACAAGGGCCCTTGAGGTAAGGAAGAATTTAAAAGGATGCTGAGACTGGAAAGTCTTAGAAGTGAGGAGACACTTGCCTAATCTTAGACATCTGTCCCAGATATAGCCTACGGAGAGCTAACCTCCCAGATACGCTTTTTAAGCAGTGGAAAAAAACAGGTGCTTGTAACCTGTGATTTATCTGACATGCAGCTTAGGAAAACAGGAATTGCATTCTAGAAGCACCTGTTTCTCTCATTAACTTTTGCCAGACCAGCACAACTGCAGACCTGTGTGTCTGTTCCACAGGCACCTGATGTTTACTGAGATGCTGCATTCATCCAGAGTGATGGAGTCAAAATGAACTTGAATAAAAATGCCACCGTATTTGATAAGTTTTTTGGGTTTGTTTTGGTTTCATTTTTTCCCTGCTTTTAAATAATGTGGTTTCAGGACTTACCTCAGAATTATTATGTCTACAAACTGGGAGTCAAAAGTTAAAATAAGGTCCAGAATGTGAAATCATGGGTTGCAAATAGGGATAAGAAATCTTGCACGTCATCACGTAAATGTTTGCCAGACAGTAATTTGTTAACCAGCAGAATGGTTAACATCTGAGAAAACAAGATCATCTGAGATTTAAGAATTGATCAGGATCAGGGTCCTGTTGCACGATTGTTTAAAAGTTCTTGTCCAGATACATCACTTTACATGAGTGCAAACCACTGTGAGAAACCATCCTGGGGAAAGAACATCTGGTAGAGATTGCTAGTCTGTGTTTATAAACTGCAGGCTAAGAGAAAATATTGAGGCACTTAAATTAGTCTTTTAAAGATCTTGTAGGCACCAACCAAGTATGTTCGCAGATGAGATGGAAATTCATCAGCGACACCCAGGAACAAGACGAGTAAAAATCTATTTTAAGGAGACGACAGTTATAAAGGAAGAAAAGCAGAAAGTCAGATGGAATCAGGAATAATTCTTCTGTCACTGAAGATGTTAGAAACATCTCTATCACAAAGAAATACAAGAAACAAGTGGAAGGAATCAAGATCTTGTCTTTTTGTCAAGGGAGTGAGACTATTTCTACTAGAGTGGATACCAAACCCTAGAAACTGCTTTTTTCCTCTGCAGAACTGGAGGTGGCAGTTTCAGAATACTGGGTATGGTGACATTAACAAAGAGAGACTTTTCTAAGGACTAAAGGGGAAACTCTATTGCTGACTGCAGCTACCTAGTGGGATGGTATAGAGAAGATGGAGCCGGACCCTTCTCAGATGTGCACAGTGGCAGAAATAAGGTAATGGACACCAATCAGAACACATGAAATTCTGATTACATATTTGGAACTACTTTTTTCCACAATTACAATAGTCCAGCATTGGGACAGGTTGCTAAAGAGGTCAGAAAATCTCACTTCTTGAATATATTCAAAACTCAACTGCTTAAGACTCTAAGTAGCATCATCTAATTGGTCTCCTTTGCGAGGGGAGGTTGGATCGGAAACCTCCAGAGGTACCTTGTAACTTAATTATTCTATAATTAGGTCCTTAGGTATTGGTGAGTCTTGCAGCCAGTCTCTATCCAATGTAATTTTGATCTTTCCCCAGCCAGAGAATGTGATTTTATCGGTTTTCCCACTGGATGGGAAAATTTGGATTAATAACAAATCCTGAAAATGCTGAAAATTAATGAAACTGCAGATAATTTAGGCAGAGTAAAGCATATAACCAAACCCTACTGAAGGTACTAGGAGATAATTTGGGGTATAAATATCTGACTGACATCCTTTAGTGAATCCCACAGTCGTCTGTGCAGTAAGGTGTTTCTGCTGCCTACCCCGAGCACTCTTCAGAGATGCCCCTTTACATTTGTTTGTTTATTTGTTTTTAAGGTGTTTGTGAGTGTTTAGAAGCTGGAAATAGGTTAAATGCTAAATTATTAAGGAGAATACTATGGCAATTGTGCTTTCTAAAGTTCATGTGACTGAAGTGATGGTGCACAATGACCGTAAATAAATCAACTGTAAAGCTAGCAGACTGCATATAATTTTAATTTATCCCCACAGGACATGAAAAGTGTGAAGAAATTACAATGCTAATTTTAATTTGTACACAGTCAGATGTTGTTATAGGATGGGAGCCAATAGCTGATTGTTGGAAAATATAGGCTGATAAAAAGGAATTTCTGCTGTTGAGTAGAGGGACAAAGCTTGAACCTTGAAAATAAAGGTTTAATTTAGTATTTGAAGTACACAGAAAGAAGCAACCAGTACAGAGAAAATAAAAAAGAGCTTTCAAACATTTACAAATATTAGATTAAATTTCTGGGAGATGGCAGGGGAAGATCATAGGATAACTCAGGGGGGAAGGTACCTCAGGAGGCCTTTCATCCACCATCCCATCAGCTACAAGGTAAGACCAGGTTGCTCAGGGCTTTACCTGAGTCGTTTTTTGAAACCCTCCAAGTAGGAAGACTACACAGCCTCTTCTGGGCAGCCTCTTTCACTGCTTAGAAGTCCTCACAGTGGGAAAGCTTCTCCTTATATCCAGTCTGAGCCTCTCTTATCTGAACCTATGCCCATTGCCTCTCATTCTCCTACGATGCACCGGTGTGAAAAGCCTGGCTCCATAACCTTCTTGTAGACTGCTAGACGTTGCAGATATTGGAGGGCTTCAAGTCCCTCTGAAGTCTCCTCTGCCAGCAAAAAAAGACTCAACCTCTTCTCATGTCAGGTGTTCCAGCCCCCTCACCATCTTGATGGCTGTCTACTGAATTTAACCCACTCAGTTCCTGTGTTTTCTGTGTTGTGGAGCCCAAGGGTGGACACAGTATTCTATACGTCACCTAAGGAATGTGAAGTGGCAAGGGATAATCATTTCCCTGGATCTGCTGGGTATGTTCCTGTTAATATAGGTTTATTTCTGCCAGGCATATTCTCAGCTTGCTGTGGTTCAACAAGATCCCCAAGTCCTTCTCCAGAGAGTTAATCTTCAGCAATCACAGCAGCCAAATTGTGCAACTGTGTCTCTCATTTCAAAGACATTGCAGCTGGTTGGCTGCAGGTGGAGATCCAGTTCCTCCCACTCGTTTCCCAGGCTGTTTGGAGTTGTGTACTTACCCTTGAGGTGGGTTTTTCTTTACGCTGTTTTATCATTCCTGAAGTGTCATTTTTTCATGTCACCTTGCATCCTTTCCTTTCCATCACTGTTGACTTCTACCTTATAACAAAATCTCCCTCCTCTATTATTCCTCGTTTTACGTATTTCTCAACAGATTGCCTAGCCTGATCACAAATTCTTTTTTCCAGCTTTGCCAAGGGGACCCTGTTCCCTGTTTCTCCCTGGCAGTTTCTCATCCTCTGAGAGAGTACTATGGTTGTCAAAGTCACACCCATACCACCAGGACCAGCACAATCAAGTGTTGTCCCACAGGATCCATGCCCTATTCCCAAGCCTTGTCCTTGCAGGATCAGTGAGAATGCCACCTAGGCCCTCATGTCCTACACCTTCGTGCCTCAGAGTCATATCTTAACATGCTCAAGGTCTTCCCAATAGTATCATTGGTGTCCACATGGATAATCAGCATGGAATCCTGGTCAGAGGCTTCAGCAGTCTACCTGAAACACCTCAGGTCTAACAAACAGCAAATACCCTTGAAGAGCAAGCCAGGTCAGCAGACAGTGGCCTCCAAACCCTGAAAGGACATATTCTCTCCCTACTGTCACTTGCCATGTTCCCCTGTTTCTGCAGCATGTTTCAGGCTCAGCTGGCTCTGAATGCTCCCCAGACAGAGCTTGCAGCTTCTTGCCTGCTGCCAGAGACAAAAACTATTCTGCAGCAGCAGATCTGCATACGGAGAAAGTCATCCGCCTCTTGCCAGACACCACAATGTCCAACATTCCTGGTCCTGGGAGTCTCCGTGAGCACATTCTCTGGCTGCTCTTCCTTCTGTGCATGATAGGTGTTCAGGCTCTCATCTTTGCAGCCTTTCTGTGAAGATCTTGTCAGTCTCTTTTTCATCATCCCTTGTGCTATGCAGCCTTCTCACCTCCTCCCACAGCTCCTTAACTTCGACAGAGCTTCCCGGTCACAGCACACCTTCTACATGAAAGGATGCTGTCTTCACCTGCTCCAGCTTCAGCAGGTGACTACGGGCACTGCCTGCAGCCCCCTACCCAGAGAGCTGCACCTTTCCTCAGGACCCCATCTGGGACAAGGCCTCTGCCGTGCCTGGGCTGGTTGCTCACGGTGGTGCTATAGGGGCAATGCCCACTGACACTTCACCACCGATGCTGAGTGCTCACACACTGCCTTAAGCAGAGTTTCTGCTGCTTTGAAGAGTGGTGCTCTGGGTCCGAGGCTTGCAGCCCAGCAGTCATACAGCTCCCTCCCCAGCACTAGTTGCACAAGTGCTTGAAACTCCCTGATCCGGGGTCACTTTTCCCAGCTGCAGCCTGCCTCTGAGGAGACTTGAACTAGAAGCAGAGCCCAGAACTGTTGCACAAACTGCATGCGCCAGCAGCCAGCAACCGTTCAAGCAATGTCTGAGGTCCCTGCCTGCATCCTGCCCACAACCCGCCTGTACTTCTGAGCTAACTGTGCTACTTTATTATCAGCTCCACCTTATCACTGGCCATAAACTGACCTACTATACCTGCTGGTATAACAAGTTCAGACTACATTTATGTTAGGATTGTTTAGTCTGGAAAAAATGTATAGTGGTTTTTCTAAAGCCCAGAGCTGCTGGGTATACTGTGCAAGACCTCTGCCACCCAGCGTTCACAAGTGCATTTCGTAGCGGGAAAAAATCCTCCTTAGTAGGAGGATTCACACAACAATGAAGAAAAACTGATGTTCAACAGAGTAGGCATAAATGACTCGGTTCCACGGGGAAGCTCCACATTGATCTTCACAGTGGAGCAGCTGTGTATTCCTCATCTATGAGGACTGTAATGATTTCTGCTTTCCCATCTTTAGTGTGATTGTAGATTATTCTTCATATACAATAATCACAAATCAAATTTTAATTCTTTCTGGCACTGTTGTCAGATACCTAGAGAATTTCATAGGTAAGTTGTGTACTGTCTACAACTATGTATCTTCCAGATTTCTGTTTGCCTTCCTAGTGATTTTAAATGAGTAGTATTTACAGTGAAATCCTCTTCCTTCTATTAGCCTTTCTTTCACAGCAAGTCCAACTGCTCTGCATATGGTGAAACTCTTGAATCATAAACTGTAATACACAGATTTTCCTGGAGAGATTGTACGTTCAGTAACAAACAAATTATTCAAGCCATGTACCATGTTTGCTCTGCCTTATTTGCTGCCCTGCTCTTTGTAGGTTTTGGGTTGGGGGTGGGATTTTTTTCAGTCTTTTCAATAAGGAATTAGGGTGCTCTGAAATTCTAACAAGCTCACACATGTTATATTAACATTATAGATACCTTAAAAATCAGAGCAGTGGAGGACCTGTGTCACTTTTTCTTAACTGAGTCACCTGAATCTACTTTTCCAATATTAAAACTCCCTTGAAACTTCCATGGAAATATAATTTATTTACTGAGAAAAATAACTAATGGTACACAAATATACATTTTTATTAATTAATACTGTTTAATTCAGATCTAGTATTATGATTTACAGAATGTCTTGAGATAGGGTTCAAATTTACAGAACTGAAATAGTGGCCAGGCGACACAAGCCTTTTATTGGGTGAGCAGGGTCCTCTGCACTGTTGTGAAAAGAGTTCACATACACATTGCAAGATTTCTCTGGAGCTGTATGATCAGGAAACTTGTATTTGATCTTTAAACTCCTTTCCAGCATTTTTCTTTTGTGCTTGAATTCCAAAATAGTTTTTGTATATTTGTTAATAGTGGTGACAGCTGCAGCCATACAGCAAGCGAAGGAAGCCCATGCGAGGCTATAAACAAAAAGGTTTATCAGAAATTAGCAGAACATTTTCATATCCAAGTCCTTCAATTTTATTTTTGAAAATGCTGCATACCTGTGATTGAATGTGTGTATATTAGGGAAAAAGGAGCATGGTGGGTGAAGAAGAAAGATTCTTGGTTAATAACCAATTACCATGTTACCTGGCTTATATAGTTGACCTCTACATACTGGGTATGATATTCATATTTAACATTCCTGTTTAATGAAAATCTGCCTCCAGCTTCTCTGTTTACTCTACTTAGAGCTTAATATCAGAAACAGGAACTATAAAATTTGAGGGTGCATAAAAAATTAAAAGGTGCAGTTGTTGAGACTACAAATCTCACAGGTGACACTGAGAAAAATGTGTGCCAGTTATCCAAAAGGGTTAAAAAGAGGAGAGGAGAGGAGAGGAGAGGAGAGGAGAAAGGAAGGCATGATTATATAGGTGACTAAAGCAGGCTCAGAGCACTGAAATGCATTCCTGAGACAATACAGGTCATGACCAAACAGAGAAAAGGACATCAAATCTGAAATGTTAAAAGAAAACCATAACAAGACAGAACTAAAAAATGATGTTGAGGTACAATTTGCTAAAAATGTGTGAAGCTTCCAGGCTGCTGAGTGGGCAATGCATGCTGGAGGTGAAAAGTAGCATGTAAAAATATGGCTACAGTGGAAGGAATTTGAGTTCACAGCAGAGAAACTTACACATCAGAGCTTTTCTTAAAATGGGGAGATCATGATTATCTAACAAAACATGTGCTTTGGTGCAAAAATCAATTTAAGAAACTCCTACTTATCTCTCCTCTCCCTCAGAGCTGTTTGTTCCCACATCCTTGATGTAGTTCAACAAACTCATTCAGGTTTTTAAATAACTCCTTTTCTTTTTTTCTTTTTCCTTTTTTTTTTCTTTTTAGGCTTTATTTTTAGCCAGGATTGGTTTCCAGGCTGCTCAGACAACCAGATTTGTTGACAGAATTTGAGAGTGGTGGAGTATGGCACATGCATGTGGAGGATTCCTAGAAGCAGGAAGAAGGGGACCAACTTAAGCTGCATTTACTCCTAAAGTCAGTCCAAATACACCCTGAATATCTGTCAGATGCGGGGAGCCGCAGAAGACCTCTTATAACAGAGAGATAGCAAGTATAGGGGGAAGTCACCAGAAGCAGAAAGATCTACCTCCCCAGGCAGATGGAGCATGAATGGGACAGCAGGCCTGCCATGGTGCTGTGTGACATGTCATATGATTAAGCCAACCATGGTAGAGAAGAATCGAAGACTCAGCCTCTGGAATGAGATAAAAGTGGCAGGTCTGCAGCAGTCCTGACTCATGTAGGAGGCATTTTTGGTCGAATACCTGAAGCACAGGAGCATTAGTAGATGAATTGATAGAGCTGATATTATGAAGCACAGCTTTTGTTGAAGGTGCTTTTCGTAATCCATCTGTTGAAGCCCACTGGAGGACTCAATGACATAAGGGTAAGAAGCTGATTTAAAGAAAGCTTTATAAAGGTCTCTTAGCAATGACAGAAAGAAATTAATCTCTTATGAGCAGATTCTCTTGTAGATCAATACTGTGTTAAAAGAGAAAAAACGAAGGACAGAAACAAATTGTTTCCTTTGAAAATACAAGAAGGGTATCAGTGTGATTCTTCAAAGTTCTTGCCAGAAATTTTGCTTTTCCATAAACGAGTTGGAAAAAATGGGGGGTCCCCATCTGATTACAGAGAACTGAGGAAGGAAGTGAGCAAAGTCCGGTCACTGAGAGAGACAGAGAATAAAGGGCAATTCAGCTGCAGTGGAAATTCAGCTTCAAGGAGAGCATCCAGTTTGAATTCTGCCCAGAGATAAAAGACAAAAGGGAAAATCAAACAGGTCAACTCAACAAGGAAGCAAACTAAAGCAACCACTCATTCATACGCATAAAAGAAATGCCAGTAGACCCTCATCTAGATTGTGGGTTTTCCTTTTACTGCATGGAGTATCCCATATGAGGTGTGTTATGGGAATTTAGTATGGGGCAGGTCTTCAGAAAGAAAATGTTGTCTCTTGATGCAAGGATGCCTCAATCTGAGAAACACAAGGAGAGTTAGAGATTCACCAATAACAGAAACATCTTTCAACCTTCAGGAAAGCTGCTGAAGAATAGAAAAGAGAAATATGGAGGGATTTATTGAAGAGACATTCAGGGATATCACAGACTGAGTCTACCCATCATTATCAATTCCAGCACTGTAAAGGAAGAAGAAATGTCTTCATGCTTCCTGGGCCAGGTGGAAGAAAAACCCTGGTCACAGCAGCTGAATGTGGGGACAGAGGGGGAACTGTGGCAGGCAGATCTACAACAGAGGCTCAGTTGTTTTTTCAGGAATAGCTTCTCTGCTAGGTCTGGTGATTGGGATGAAAAGCTGCTGCCATGGGCCAAATCCCTTGTTTTCTTTGGCTACTAAGGAGATGATTGTAAGTCCCAATGAAAAAGTGTGCCTGTGCCTGTGGCTCTGCCTACCCGTGCCCCTGTCATGGTCTTGGTGACATTGCTGGCCACAAGTAGGTACCAAGATAATTAGAAAGGGAGTGTCAATCATAATAATTAATGCCCCTTTTTTGGTATCTGTTCTCTTTCCTCTTTTAAAAGACAAAAAACTTCAATGTCCTTCCTCTCTTACCATCAGATGAGATTCTCACATGCAGTCAATGGGAGAGCAGCCAAAGGAAGCTGAAGATGAGGGTTCATACAACAGGAAGGGAGGCACAAATGTAGGTCATCAGAAGAGAGACAGCATTATATATAAAAGGACATAAGAGGAAGGAAACCAAGGGAGACAGCTGGGGGGAGGAAGTGAGGCATCAATATGTATGGCTTGGTTTATTTTTAGATTGCTATCAAACAGGGTGATGTAGCTGCCATTTAGGCTGAGAAACTGAAAGAAGGAGGTGACTCTTGACAGAAAAAAAGGAGCAGAGCATATAACTGATTAGAAAAAAGGCACCACACAGACCATCCTCCTCAATGTCTTCCTGTATGCAGATATGTATGGCTGTCATATCAGCTGGGGACACAGGAAGGAGACAATCAGCCTGAGCTGTGCTTTACTGATCCAAAATGTTGATCCTGGTTGGCTTTTCATTTAACCCAATACAGTTGTTCTTATTCTTTTTCTCCATCTCAGTTCAGGAAACAGCAGCAGTTTGCAGCACCTGAACATTCAAATGCTTGCTCTTGACCAGATTTGATGGATTTTCAAAGATACATCCCTATAGCAAAAATCCTCTGAACAGCCTGCTTTCTTAATAAATTCACTAGATCTCCTCAGAGATTATGTTGCAATTATTTACAGGGCCAAAATAAGATGGTTTTGCCTAAGCTTGTTTTCAAAAATTTGAACCATCTTGTCTGGAATATTCCAGATACAACAACCTCAAGCATATACCTGATAAGGAAAAAATCACCTAAATGGCTAAAGCTGGAGGAGTTTTAAACAACTTATGCACGGCAGATGTCCTGGGAGATGAGGGTAGTAAATCTGGGTCTGATGTATATGGAGGAGAACTTCTGCTTCACGCAGAGCAGTTGGAGTCTCTGTACTGCCTAAAGGATGGCAAATGCAAAACTCACAAACTTATACATTCTGTGGAATAATCTAATGCAACTGAATTTGGAGAAAAACAACTGGTTACTGAAATTCATCCCCAGGAGTGAAATGAAGTGGACTCATTCCTTATAAATTAGGTATACATTCCTTGAACATAGGGTGGAGTGATGGAAATGTAATGGAAGAAGCAAATATAAACCAATAAGTACCAATAGGACCAGCCATAATCCCATGTGTGAGGTCTCCAGTCTTCAGGACCAAGGTTTACAGTCATTTGAAATACAGTTGTGTACATCATGTGAGCAACCATGCCCAGAAGACCTAAAAAATATAATATCGTAAGAACATCAGAAAATTTAAATTGAGGACATTCTTCTTTTTGCAGTTGTCCCTTGAGCTCCTGAAGAATATTTTATGAATTATCTAAATTCTATAAATCACTCAAAAATACAGGACATTGTAATCTAAGTGTATTTCTGCATCATATACTTGCCAATACAACCTCTAATACAGTCCCCTGACACCTACTCTGTATGCTGGAGGAACCATGGGGAGCAATGGGCCATGAAGACCATAGATTTTAAAAGGCAACAAGTTGACTGGCTCTCATCCTCTGAAAACTTCTTAGTACTTCAACCCTGAGCAGGGATCAGCCATCAGGACGAAGCATCACTCTCTTGCACTGCACAGGACAGGTTTCCCACAGTTTCCTATCATTCAGCAGAAAGATTTTTCATAGACATGCAGTCATATGTGCTTTCCCGGTGCCTTAAATGCAGCCAGATGTATCAAAGTTATGTAGGTGAATGAAAAAGTGAACAAACAATTAATGGCCATTAAAAAGTACTGAAAGTCTAGATTATGAAAGGGGCTTACATTAACCATTTCGTTTCCAAAATTGCTACTAGGCTGCTGCCTAGGGTATACCTAAGGGTATCTGTTTTCCCTTTGCGTTTTATATTCCAGTATTGAACTTCTCTGTGAATACCTATTTGTTTCCCACTTCATTTACAAATCCATACATACCCTTGCAGTATGAACTGTCTAAAACACACTAGCTTCTCAGAGCAGACAGTTGCCACCAAGCTCACAAGATCCAATTTGTTAGGTGGTCCTAAAATAGGTCTGGTTCATGAATTCTTACAAAACCAGCTAGCTAGCACACAGTATCTCTCAGTCAAGGACACATGTCCTTGGGTATAACAAGTCAGGGCTGACAATAACCTGGCTTCAGTAATCACTGCGAAATGCTCTTCCCTGAAACAGTGCCATTGCCTGGAACACCATCAGCAGGCAATGAGGAGAGCCCTTTGGCCTAACACAGACCAAAAGGTGCCATGCTTTGAAACACAGTGTTCAGCGGATAGCTGGCACACTGTGAGCACATTCCTTGGGAAACTCTTTGGAGAAAGTTATTCGACTGTGATGTGGCTGTTAGAGAACAGAGACCAGGTGTCCATCTCTAACCAGAGAGGTGGTATGTCACAGCCACTGAGTTACAGGGATGTCTGTCCCGAATCCTCCCGTCTGGCTGACTGGAAATGCGTATCACTGGAGTGTTGACATGAGGCCCTGTGCTGGACTGCTCCCCGGCTCTTGTACAAGGATTCAGTTCTGAATTGGGCAGATTTCAGCATTTCAGCAGTGGCATCAGGACAGTCTGGTGCCTGAAAAAGGATGAAAGTCTAACTAGTATAGATACAAAAGGCAAGCATAGTCATAGACGAATGCCTGTCTGTTCATTTTCATCAAAGGCCCATGAGGGCAACAGGACAGTGTATTTTGTAGCAGTGGAGGTAACTACCAGCGCATGTATTTAAGATAAAACATTCACCAATTAGAGTAATAATTTCTGCAGAGTCAAGAGCTGCATGTGGGACTTTATAAACCTACACACCTATGGTTAGAAAATTTCACACTGTGATTCTTCTTTTAGGTCATCATGTTCTGCACAAGTTAGAACAAACATTTTAGGTTTTGTTCAGTCTGAGCTGAAGACTGAGGGAACTGAGAAATCAAACACTAGCTTTCATGTGGTTTTTTCTATGGTTAAATACTGTAACATGTTTTTTAAATTGTGTGTTTTCAATACAGATAGAATTATGCAGCTAGCATGTTTGTAGAAGAAATTGCATCTTCATTACAGGTTAGGGGAACTAGAATTGGTTCACATCTGCAAAGGATTTATACATAAGTTTAACAGCTAAGACAGATGCTCCTCAGCTTTTTAATATTTCAAGAAATTTTACTAGTGGAAACAAACAATGTCATGGAAAAGCTTGCTGTGTAAGTCTCCTTAATACTGTACATGCCAAAACTAACAAGAATATTAACAAAAGTGAGTATTTCTTATTATTAGGAGAGGGGAAAGTTGCTAATAGTGGGCAACACTGGCTGAAGAGTTGAATAAAGCTCACTACTACTCTTTCTTTGGAAATAAAAATGACAGTGGATCATGAGGTTTGGTGAAATATGGGACAACTGGAGCTTTTTTTGAGCAACTGAACTGGTGGTAATATGAGATTTTTAAGTGGTTTGACACCTTTGAGGAAAGTCATTCAGAAGAAAGGAGATATTGCAGCAGGTTCTGAGAGTCCACAGACAGCAGAGTTTGGGGACTGGTCTCTGGTCTACAGGGAGCTGAGATAGCAGTCTTCAAATGTGTAAAATTTAACTGCAAAGAGAAAGGAATCATCTGCTCTCTGTTACAGGTGGTTAGCCTAAGAGAAATTATGTAAAAAATTACAGCAGTCAGGGCTTTAGACTAGACATGAAGAAAATCTTTAGAACAGTATGAATTGGATTACATTTCCTAGGAAAGTGACAGAAACTTTAGTACCAAAGAGGGAATATTGATTATTTTTTGGTGGCATGGATTTTTTTAGGCTTGGCAGTATTTTTAAGATGGGGCAAAATTACAGTGTTTCAAAAGTTGACATCTAGAATATAAATTGTGTTTGTTAAAGTCCTCGGAGTTCCAGCTCAGTGTCCATGTTTAGCATTGCCCTCTAGGAAGATTGTCATTAGAGATGACTAGAGCCACAAGAGTGATCAGAGGTGAAGTCATATGACGTTCTCAATTATTTCTTTTGGAGAAGATGGAGAGACATGATAGTTGTCTTCAACTATGCAAAGGCTTCTGCAGAAAGGAAGAAAATTATTCCTTCCCCATTATCACAGTCAGATGTTCAATAAACTTTATTTAGCCAACAAAAATGAAGTTGGCAAATTAATTAAATGTGTGAATGTGTTTAAGAGGAAAAAGTATAATAAAAAATAGTTAATTCATACAGAAAGGCACAACAATTCCAAATGCATGAACACTAAATCAGAAACATTAGGATTAAGATCAAAGCCCAAAATTTTGACAGAGAAAGACAGTCTTGAGATTAATTCTTTGGAATCTGCGAGGTGTTTGACTTGCAATTAGATGCCATTCTAAAAGATATGCTTTCATGAAGTATAAGTCACTTTGGACTCTTAGCAATCCTGACCATATGAAGCACAGTGGAACATGTTCCACAGGAAATTATAGGAAATAAACAGTATGATTGCATCTGGATCTGTGTCGTGGGTTAAGCAGAGGGGAGCTAATTTTTTTTCCCTTTTCTCCCTTCTCTTCATAAATAGCTAGCAAGAAGCTATGTTTTGGATTCCTGCTCAGGAGAAAGCTGATACGAAGAGAACATTTATAGTTATTGCTAGGATACTCTCAAGGACAAATACATTCGGTCTCTCTTCTCTCCACAGACAGAGGGAGGGGGGAAAGAGACAGTCCGGCTTCTAGCTTGGGATTTGCTTTTAGGTCAAGATTGAGAAGCAGACTGACCAATTATTCCATCCCATGCACGTCATACCCAGTATATAGGTGAAGACCCTTCCGGNTGGAATGAATAACTCTATGAAACATTGTTCATGCACCCGTAATTGCTGTTTTTACTGCAACGTTCCTCAGTAACAATCTCACAAAAGGGACAGAATCACAGAGTGCTTCAGGCTGTAAGACACCTTCAGAACTCTGTGGTCCAGCCTCCTCCGACTCAACAGTCAACACGGAATTTGGACCAGACCTCTCAGACTGGACTAGGGACCCTCTGAAGTTTCTTCCAAAGTGAATTTGCCTAGGGTCCTATGATTAAATAGCACTGGATTAAGAAGTAACGTGGAAAACGAAAGACAATTTTAATGACGATTTTCTACTAATAATTATCCAATTACATTTTATTCCCTCTTGAAAGTGCTATTTTAATTCGGCTATACGTGATTTTATACTTAACAAGTTGGAAATAAAAAAATCAAGTTATGTGGAAGACTGTGTTACTTTTTTATCTTTGACAATCAACCTGACAATGAAACTAAAATTGATAAATTTAAAATAAGGAAGTTAAAAATAGTAAAAAATATATGAAATATAAAAATAATAATATTAAGAAATAATCTATTTACAATATTTTCCATTAAATTTTGCTACATTTTGTATTGTTAGTGTCTCCATAGGTATTGCAATAGTTTTGAAACTTGGACACTGTTATTAATTTTCAGGTAGAATTCTATCAATGTTGCATTTTCTGGATGTAATAAATCTACATCCTTAACTGTACCTGCTAATACGGTGACTAGTGCAGAAAAGGCGTTCATCTTTAGTCCATCAATTACAGTACTGTAGTAGCACATTTCTACTGACATAAGAATGGCTCCAGTCAGAAGCAAAATGATGTACAGAAGCTCTGCTACAACAGACAGCCATAGAACCCCTGGAAAACCAAATCAATAGCATTGATATTAATAATAATTTTCACAATTTCCTTCTTCTTCATTTATATTGTTTATACAACATAAAACAAAAGCTCAGAGGCTGTGAGGATGCTACTACAAAATTTATAGGAAGACTTCAAGGTCAGTGGGCACCCTAAATTATAATTCTGTCTACTGCTTTGGCCATCTAGTGCCAGAGCACCTGCATGTTCCTGCTATATACTTAAGAAGTTTATAGTACAAGGTGGGGCAGTATGGCTCAGTAGCCACCCTAAAATTACAATGAACCAAAGGAAGATAAAAATAATTATTATCCCATCACGGCTGCGGAATCCAGAGAGAATTGTACCAAAACAGAAGACTGTGCTACCCATCCAACAAACTGCAAGGCCTCGCACACAGCCACACAGCCTGAGGATCCATTCATTAAATAAAATCTTCCCTGGGGGCTTAATTTTCCACCAAACAGGATCTTGATTTTTTTTGGACAAGAGAAGCCTTCATGATCCCAGACACTTTCCAGGTTTCACTGTGATTCATGTCTTTGGTTGTCTGCTAATTCATCTTTTTCTGGATATCTGTTAATTACATCGTATACAACAAGTTACTCTTCCCATTACAGTTCCTCAGCGTGCTATTTTACTATTAGTATGCTAACATCCCGCAGTCAGGAGCAGGAGGTCTTCTTGTGTCCAGATCATGGCAAGAACTGGCCAACAACCTTCCCAAACCTTAAAAAAAATGTGTCCTGAGACACCTGGTTGTAGATTCAAATAGTGATTTCATGTGAAGGTATATACTAACAATCACAGTTATAAAAATAGAACCATTGCTAAGACATGCAATTGATTACATATGGCAGTAAATAATGCAGGCTTTGACAGTGTCTGTGGGATTTAAGCCATTTAGACATTAAATTCTTGGGACAGAATACGTATGTGGATTCCTGGGCAAGGTTTATTTCTTCAGAAAATCTTTGTCTCAGTAAAAAATTCAGATTTTGTTCAGGAACTCCAGATGTTACATTGCTCGACAGTATTGGCTGCTCCAGCTGTGAAAGCTTACATCTTAACATTTTTGATAAGTGATCCCCCATTACGTATGCACTGGACTGTGATAATCCCTGCGTATGATGCCCAGGGATAACAAATCCAGCAGGAGTGAGATTTTTGCGCACACAGCAGCCATATGCACGTGCAGAACACAAACTCGCTCTTCTCCTGTGCAGGGCAGGGGTCTATTTCCACACAGGACTTCACTACCCAGGGATAGCTTCTCAGCGTGGTTATCAGGTACCCAGATGCTGTCAAATGCTGAGTCTTTCTTCTTCCCCAAGGGGCTGAAATTGTGTATCCACGAAAGTACTCCAGTCCCAGTATCGTGGACATGAAGTTTCAAGCAGAGAGGGTAACTCTCTGCTTTCAGGAGAATGGAAATGTCCCCTTACAGCTCCGTGTATAAGGTACAGGGAGGGGATTCAGACTGCCATCAGTATTGGTTTGGTCCACAACACATCCCCCAAGTCCCCTCAGCATACTGCCTGCCTTTGTTCATACACTGCCCATCCCTCTGCTCTCTCCAGACCTCATGGTGAAAGCCACAAAATTCCTAATTCTGTAAATATGGAGGTATGAGGAGAGAGGGGTAAAAACTTACAAATTTTGACTTCCATCACCCATAGTCAAAGTAATTTTAAAAAAATATTTGTATTCAAATGGACTGTTTTCAAAAGACATAGATTCATATGTTAAGTAATGTGGACTTAATTTTGAAGTGGAAAAACTAAACAAAGGACAAAAAACTGTGTGGAATTAAAGCAAGCTTTTTTATATATCAACATACAGAATATTTCTATGGGTAAATGTGTTCAGGACAGTTTTATTTACACAAACAAAATATGCATATCTACCTCGATCAGCAGCTGGAATCAGACTGATGAAGCTTCTACATGTCTCACCTAAAAAAAAATAAAATTGACATTTATTTTAAAATAATATTCAGGATTGCTTTGTATTCTGTATGATCTAAAGAAGTAGACTAATGGAAAGCTGAAAATGCAAAATCTATCATAAAAGCACAAACTGAGATGACCAGAAGGAACTATTTCTAATGTATGTTTGTACGCACAGCGTCTGTGGTACATCAACCTATTCCTGGGACTTAGCTAGAGAATCCTTCCAGAATTTTTCAAGGCAGAACCAGAATCTGAGAGACTTAGAGAAAAGTTATGAATTGATTTCCAGAATGTTGTAGCTGTGAAAGCCAGAATTCCTTTGAAACACTGGCAGCCTGCATATGCCATCTTCCCTGTGAAGGAAGATCTGCTCTCCTTACAGCAACAAGGTTGCAGTTCATACAAATTTATTCTAAGCTTGGTTCCAATTTCTATCTACAAAGTTTGATTTTGGAACACGTGACCTCCTGACCTGCACACAGATGCTGTGAACAAAGCTCTTGGAATGAATTCTGCTCTGCTCTGAAAATACAGGGTTGTTTTTTTCAGCTACTAACTGCACCATGTTGGAAAACAAGAACTGCCACAGCAAATGCACAAATTAAACAACCCCAGTATCCATAGAAATCACCTTCTGGAGATATATTTTACTCTGATCTTCAACGTTTACCTCCTTAAAATTGCATACAAGACCTTCTCATGGAACAGGACTATTGGGACAGGTGACTGCAAAAATATTTGCATTTTATAGCACAGATGACAGCTGATCTCCGAAGTTTTGTTCTAGCTGTCATTAGTAACTAATTAGGACAGTAAGGGGAAAAACTTAGTGTTGATCTGGATTTACAATAAATTCCCTATTTCTTGAACCAGCTAAGCAATTTCCTTATACAAAGATCCAAAATTAATTAAAAGCTTTCTTTAATGGCAAGTTAACTTCATTCTACCGACATTTACATATGCAGAGTGAAACTCAATTAAATGCCACCATTCATGACTAGTAAGTCTCCAAGTCATGTTTCAGAAGGGCAAAAATAATCTTCTGCTTTGACTGATGAAAGGTGAGATCACAGTAAGAAAGTAGAAATACCTGTACATAGAGGAAATCCATGAAATAACTTAGATATCTCAGATTTAAATGCTCAAATTATTTTTAAAACAACAACAAAAAAAAATCCCACTGTGCTTTTCTGTGTTGTCATAGGGGATCGTAAGCAATCATTTAAGGCAAATATGTTCATTTTTGCCTACGGGACTAAAAACGTCAGAAAAATAAAACACTTTCCTGTTAAAGTAACTTGACTTAATGTTCTGGTTAGAAAAATAATTTTAAAATCTTCATCTGTATTTTAAGCTGTCACTATACAGTTCTTTGCAGAATTTATTAGGAATTTTTTAGGAATTGACTAAATAGTACCCTCTAAGATCCCCTTTCCCAGAGAAGAACAACTTTTTAACAATACTTTTTCCTTTAAAATACGTACATAGCATTGCAGCAAAGCGGAAAGTGACCAAATAAGCAGGAAGAACTTTGATTACTTTCTTAAGTAAATTTGCACGGTTTTACTCACCTTCTTCATTTATAATTTCTTCACACGAATACCAAATCCCAGCATGAAACTTGCGGTCAACAAACTTGTCATCTCCTGTCTCCCAAATATATTGCACAGCACTGCTGTTGTTGGCATCAGGGCTGTTAAAGCGGATACAGTGATCCCCTTTGCTCTGTCCTGTACAGAAAGGTTTGGCAACTTTTCTTGTCCCTTCGCACCAGTAACTGCTACTAAATGCTGTAATAGAGAAGACTAAAGAGAGAAAACTGAGAGAAAATGCTGCTGAGGCTCTCTGCCGTCTGTCTGCAGCTGGGACTGAAACTGGCATCCTCCAGGACTGCTCTATCAGTTATTCTAGAAACAACCTTTACAAAGCTATGTATATATCTGCCCAGTGAAACACCTGCCTGGGTTTGCCATCCCATTCTTCATTCCTCTCAGAAAATTGTACCAGCTTAGTAGTTAAGACAGAAAGCAGAGATATGGGCATGACCAGAAATCACGTGGCAGGAGAGATTAAGGATGTAGGACAGTGTTGTTTGGCAGTTATGTCTTGCAAAAGAAATACGAGAAGGTGGAACAATAAATTATAGTTTGCCCTATGAATCACAGGAGCAAAGATACACAAAACACAGAAGCATTGATGGAACTTCTCCATTTCTCAGATAAGAAATAAATAAAATCTTGCGGCTCCAAATGATCCTGTTACACTGAACACTGATTAAATTGAATACAGTTGTGAATCTTACTATAAATAAGTTCTTAAGGAGATAAAACCAGCATTACAGCTCTTCCCAAGACCACTGGGAAGGTGACTGCATCTGTTTTAATTTCCACCAGTGTCAAATTAAACTCATAAGTTACATGACTTTGTATTGATGGGCTTCTGGGCACTGTCCAGTCTGCCTCCATAAACACATAATAGAAGTCTTGCCTAAGTTAGGCAAAACAGTAGAGAAAAAGCTGAGCTCACCTCATTTTGCTTGTCCATCTGCTCTCTCTGTGAAACAGAATTTTTTTCCTTCATCTAAGAAACATTTTCCACCTTGACGTGGTATATATGTTGTTTTTTCTGCCTGTTTGATAATAAAAATCACCTTTTTAGTGATGGAAAGAACCAGAAGGAGTAGAAGTATTAGGAAATTATTGACTTTATTTTACAAACTGTGAGGTCAAAACACATGCCCTAAAGGAGAGTGACACCACAGGACAGATACTGAAGTTATATATGTATCTTTTAATGAAAATCATTCTGATTTTTAAGACAACTCTCTACACAGAAGATGTCGGGTTTGGAGAAGCATGTGGCTAGACAAGCCCCAGCATGAAACTCAAAGAAACATGATAAATGCCTGCTTTAGACTGTTACAAAGATCTCAGCTTGAAGAGCTGGCCAGCAACAGAGTGAAAGACCAAGCAGGTATCTGGACTAAAAATTCAGAGCAAATCTGTTATGGGTTTTGTCTGGAGGCAAGGGAGGGGTTAAAGTGGTGGCTCCGAGCCACCCTTCCCTCCTCCAAGAGTTTGGTAACAGGGGGATTGGGGAAAGGGCATGCTCCCACCCCAGACCAGCCAGCACCTCTGCGAATAACATATTCAAGAAGGGACACAGAACAATAGGTTGACCTGGCCCCAGCCCCGGGGGCAGGGCATGGCTCAGGTGGCTGGCACAGCCATCCAGCCGCCTGCCCAGCTTCTGCAAACCGACCTTGCCGTAGCCCAAGCCTCCACCATGGCTTGCTTGGGAGCCCTCTTTCCTGGGAGCCAATGAGGACCTTTGACTGTGGAGAAAAGAGAAGAGGGATGCTGGAAGAGACGGCCACGCAGGTACTGAGTCGGAACCATGGAAGAGAATGCTCTCAGCATTTCCCCTGCCACGTGGTGAAGAAGCAGCCATAGAGGACCCNAATTCAGCTGTTTTATCATTCTTCATGAGTCTTGTCTGTCTCTTGCCCGTGACGCTAAGTGATGAGTGAAACCCTCCCAGTTCCCTGCCTCAGCCCACCAGGTGTTTAGAAAACTGTACCCGTGGTTTTATAAACCACGACAATCTCACAACCCGAAAAGCAGACTGTAGATTGAGCCAGAAGTTATTCTTTCCTAAAGCTTTGTGCCACTGTATTATTGTCACAAAGATGTAGCATACATGAATTCCACTTGAAGCTTCTGTGCGTTGACACTGCTTCTGGACAGCATTTCCAACTGTCCAGCAAGTCTAAGGACAAGACCAGTGAGAGGGAAGGAGGAAGGGAAGCAAGTCCTCTTAAGGATTAAACACTTATCTATGGTCCTATTTCCAAGAGCAATCTGCATATGCCTCTATTCAAACACACTTTGAGGCCTGTGAAACTACTGACTCGAGGCAGTTGAGTGCACTTAAGAATTACGCTGATACCTCTTCAATATGTGCAAATGTCACAGTTTTATGCCCATTATAAAATTTAATCAGCATAAATGTCATAACATTGCTGTCATCTTTGATTAAGTAGATGTCAATTGATATCTTCTGGTTGATAACTTCAGTCTGAGATTTTTCACTGAGCCAGTTTTCTGATTATGCCCCATTGACACCAGTAGAACAAACTTTTAAATCAATTTGCCATGTAAGAGTGTTCTATATAACAGGAGACATGAATTGTATGAACATTTATTGGTTAGATCTGTCATACTGTGAAAAAAAAGAAAGAAAATAAAATAGGAGCAAATAGATTAGGTGGAGCTTCCTTCAAACAAAATGATTTTTGCTGGAGCAAAGTTGAGAGTGAATTAGGCTGGGCAGCTGTGGCTAGAGTTCAGCATTATGATCTTCCTGGTTTATTTTGTTCTAATAAAAACTCTGAACAGTAACTCAGAAACTCAAACTTCAGCTCTGCATTCTGTCTTTACCACCTGTTCCCACAATTTATTAGTGTAGCTACAATATGGGGATACTTCAATGTGAGTGCATTGGGCTTGGCTGAGACAGACTGGTAGCTAGAAAGGTGTTGATAACACCAGTGTTTTGCCTACTGCTTAGCAGCGCTCACACAGTATCAAGACTGTCTTCCCAATGTTCCTCTGCCCAGTAGACTGGGGGCAGGCAACATCTTGGGAGGAGACATAGCCAGGAGAGCTAACCCAGACTGACCAAAGGGATGTTCCATACCATATGACCTCTGCGTAGCAATGAAAGATAGGAGAAAGTGGGGGGTGGGAGGGAGGGGGAGCACTGGTTAATAAGACGCTTGTCTCCCACAGCAATCACTACATGTACTGCTTCCCAGGAAGTGGCCAGACATCTCTTGCTGATGGGAAGTAGAGAATAAAATCTGTTTTCCTTTGCTTCCATGCGTGACCTTGTCTTTTTGCTTTATTAAACTGCCTTTATCTTGACCCGTGAGTTTTTACATTTTATTTTATTTTCCTGCTGAGAAGGGGAGTGATAGAGTGGTTTGATAGGCACCTGGAATCCAACCAAAGTTAACCCACCACAGTCCTTCTTGGTGCCCCATGTGGGGCTCAAAAATGGCAGCTTTTGTATTAAGCCTACTATAATTATAGTAGTTATTAAGAGCAAGTTCCTGTGGAGGTTGCGGAGTTTGTTGGCCGTACTGCTTATCTCTTTATTTTGCTAAGCTTGCTGAACATTTTAATATAAATAATGTCTATGTGCTTTGCTCTGGCATTGGTGGTTTTACTGTGGTGGGGGATGACGGATTACATCTCCCTCTCCCTACCTGGGATTGATGAATGGCTTTGTAATGGAGGCTCCCAAGGTCCTTGTTCATCCCTATGTGAGCTGTTTAATACTACTAATTAATACTGTTGGCATATTATGGGGTTTTTGGAATCTGGTCTCCTCCTGATGTAAGAGAAGAAAACTTTTGGGTGAAGCAATACTGAAAAATGCTGTGACATGGCCTGTCCCTGGGTGGCAGGGTGTGTGGAAGGATTTGGGCAGGTTGCTAGGGCAGTTATCACCTTCTATAACCTGGGACTTTACACCTGAACAGGCAAGCAACCCCGGCAAACGGATGCACCACCTGACAGAAGAGTGCCTTTCCTACCCCAGTGAAACCCAACAGCTGTTAGCATTGTACTGGGGCCTGGCCTGTGCCTGTCGAGCTGCAGTTCAGCACTCTCAGAAGACTGTGGTTGAGGCAGGGACCCAAACCGCATCTAGCTATACCGTGGTCAACCAGATAGGGACCCAGACAGCAACAGCTACAGTAATAGGGATATACCAGCTGTGGAGGGAGTATCTTCTTGGCTTCATAATTCAGAAGAAAATCTCTGCACCTCCTCATCCCTACGGACCAGCACCATGGCTGTCAGATGCACCGCAAGAAATCAGTCCTCTCCTGTCCCTATTGCAGAAAAAGAGAGCCCCAGGCGCATGCCGCATGGCACACTCTGGTTCTTCCTGCGTGACCAGAGGGAAGACATGAGGAAGTGGGATGGTGAACCACCTTTAAGCTTGAAGCCCGTGTACATGAACTGAGAAGGAAGACAGCTGTCCAGAAGAGGCCATCTAGGAAGGGTGTCAGGGTAGTTGCTGTGGTGACACAAGAAGGCAATCAGCAGTCTCCCAGATGTAGAACTGAGATCACCTCCCTTGACCCTAGTGAGGGGACTTCTGGTCTGTCACTGAAAGAGTCAGACAGCAAATACTCTGATGAGGAACAGTAATAGAGGGTCCCTGCTTTCAGCCAGGAGGAGGAAAGGGATGATCGAGTGTTCTGGACCGTGTGGATTCAATGGCCTGGCACATCAAGCCCACAGAATTATAAGGCCTTGGTAGACACTGGTGCCCAGTGTACACTGGTGCCATCTGGGTACAGGGGGACAGAACCCATCTGGATCTCCGGAGTGACAGGGAGATGCCAAGAATTGTCCCTGTTGGAGGCTGAGGTGAGCGTCACAGGGGACAAGTGGCAGAAGCACCCCATTGTGATAGGCCCAAAAGCCCCTTGTATACTTGCTACAGACTACCTCAGGAGAGGGTACTTCAAGGACCCAAAGGGGTCCGGATGGGCTTTTGGTGTGGCCACTGTGAGCACTGAGAAGATCAAACAGCTATCTGCCCTGCGTGGCCTCTCAGAAGATCTCTTCACAGTGGGATTGCTGCAAGTTGAAGAACAGCAGGTGCCAATCGCTACCAGGACAGTGCACCAGCGGCAATACCGCACAAACTGAGGCTCCCTGGCTCCCATCCATGGGATTCATCAACTGGGGAGCCAAGGAGTCATCACCAAGACTCACTCACCCTTTAATAGTCCCATATGGCCAGTGCAGAAGTCTGATGGACAGTTGAAGTTAACAGTAGGCTATTGTGGCCTGAACTGAGTGCTGCAGTACCAGACATGCTAGAGCTCCAATATGAATGAGAGTTGAGGGAAGCTAAGTGGTATGCCACGACTGGTATTGCCAATGCAGTTCCTTTGGCAGCTGAGGGCAGGCCAGTTTGCTTTCACACAGATGGGTCTCCAATACACCTGGAATTGACTGCCCCAGGGGAAGCAGAGAATAAAATGTTTTCATTTGGTTCCATGTTTGGCCTTGACTTTTTGTGTTATTAAACTGCCTTTATCTTGACCCATGAGTGTTTACATCGTATGTTCTTCTCCCTTGTCCTGCTAAGGAGGGGAGTGATGAAGCAGCTTGGTGGGCACCTGGCATCCAGCCAAGGTTAACCCATCCCAGTGGGTCTCCTGCACTGACCTAATCCTGGGTAGTGTTATAGTCAGGAGACAGACCACAGAGCTCATTCAAAGATAAACTTCAGATAATATTTAAAAGTGAGCGGGTAAAAATTAACAACTTGTAGAAGTCAAAAATTGAAAACAGACCTTCAGCTACTGGGTGCTAGCTATCAGTGAAGAAGATGAGAGGACTTGTGTGCTACTGAGAAAGAGTGAGGATGTACCACAAGAGACCCTATTGTTCTGCTCATCTAGGGTCTAGGCAGTCCTCAGGGTTTCTTGAGCACTAGGACACTTATGGTGATCTCAGAACAGCTCCAATGCCGGAGTACTTGTCCTGGCTTTAACCTGCTACAGAGCTGGTCTTAGTCACATAGCCATTAGAAAATGTGCTTTCATCCCTTGCGGCAATACACAGATGAGCAGTTGCTATGGGGCCTTAAAGTGCCTCTCCCTGGTCCCCAGATTTGTCCTTAGGTGTGTCAGGAAGGAATACATATACTGACACATCCACCCAGGAGGCACAGCAGTGCAGAGCAGCCAGTGCCCTTACTGCCAGGAGTGGGTTGGATGCATTTCCACCCTGAAACACTTGTCCCCAGAGCACTTCCATACCTCCTGTCCCTCTTTTTTGCCACATCCAGACTTTATGTAAAGATGAGAAATGGGTATGCATCCTGCCCTTCCAGCTCCTGGATTCCTCCAGAGGAAAGTTTTTGGCACATGGGTAGAGAGGGATTCAGGTCACACCGCTGGCCGGGTTGATGGGGTGTACCGCAGGGTGTATCTCCAATGCAGTTTGGGTTTAGCCAATGTCTGGCATTGAAAATGGGCTTCTGCTGGCCTCCACAGTACTGGTGTTGCACCTCTGCCTGTTCTACAGCTTAGCTGCTCTAGATGCCCATGAATTCTGGGAATGGTACAAGCCATCCTCTGGTATGAATAGCCACAAGTTTCATTCCTCTTGGAAATGAAGGAGGCAATACATTCTTGATGTTCCGTATTGTCAACTCAAAGCATGACAATTGTAAGCTGAACCTTAAAATTAGTATACTATAAATTTTTTTATTCCTTGAGCCTGTATAACATGTAGATGTGTTGATGTTTTCATTATTTTCTCTGCAAATAGTAAAGTTGCAAATATTTTTTTGAAAATTTAATCTGACATTCATTGGCAGTTTCTCCAGCCTTGCAGCTGAAGCTGTGAAAAAAATCCTCTGAATGTCGCAAGAACTGTAGTAAAATTTTAACTGATGGTAACATCATTTTTTGTACATTTAGATTCTCCCCAATCCTTCACTGACTGCATATTTGGCAAAATATGATCACAAAGGATAAAACCAGCTATTACTGAGCTGCTTCCTAACAGCCAGCTAGATTCAGCAAGCTTTCTACACAAAGTTTTTCTGTATTCTAGGGCATCTTTTAATGGTTTCATGAGGTGTATATAAATATATACATGTATTTATGGAGCTGGATTGCGTTGTTGCAAAACCACTGGCAAAATTCCCATAGGGTTTCAAGGGAACAGGATAAGCCCTTTAATGTTTTAATAGTTTTCTGACTTCTTATTGGCTAAAGGACAAGCTACAGTAAGCAGACTTTCTGTGAAGTTTAGAGTAAATTCTCTCTGCCTTTAATCAGAAAAAAACAAAACATAGTTCGAGTCTAGCAAGCCGAGACGCTTTAGTAGACTTCCTCACTTATTTGTAAGGAGATTCAGGAAACAGTTGCACTCATAAAAGAAGACATTTTTACTTCCTTTTCAAAGGACAGGGTGATATAATTGATCTATAGTGAAACAGCAGCATATTGGAGACACATTTATTGGAATGGGCATGGTGGCACTTTTTGGTCTCTGTTCCAGCATGGGACTCTGGTCCAGAATATTTCCCACACCTGCCAGCTCTGTCATGATATTGTTTCTAGTGAAAGAGGTAAGCTAATTCAATAGTTAATAACTGATGGTAAAGTGGATTCCTACCACATAACATTTAATCTTCACAGAGTTTTGTATTAGAACTCACTCTGACTACGTAATTTACTGCAATTTTATTCTATTAATGCTCACTCGTACAGTGAATAAATCATATTCACATCTGTTTATACAATATCTTTTCATACCAATATTGATCAGTATTGAATTATATTTATTTTTCAATTTTCCTACCAGATATCAATACAGTTGCAAATCATGTTTATTTTCTACTGTTTTTCCCCTGTTCTGAAAACAGCTTTGCTTTGTTTCTAGCACTATCTTTTAGCCTTTGACTTGTACAAGGGGTGAGCACTGAATCTCACATTTGTGAAATCTGGTGTTATTGGTTTCATTCTGCACCTCAGCTTCTTACAGAAGGCTAGTAAACCTGCATGCGCTTTTTACTTTTATTTCTTGTAGAGATCTACTAAATTATTCACTTATTCTTTCCCTAAATCTGTTTTAAAAATCTGAAAGCTTACTTCTTTCTCTATATTGTCTTCTTATCTGGAAGAGTTTTAAGTATTTAATGACAAAATAACTCAGTGTAATTCACTTTAAGGAAATTTTCACGTACACTTTTCAACATTATTATTAATTTATTAATATCAAACTTGATTTTCACAGGGTTTTTTTAATTACTAACACGCAGTAAATTTCAATTCATCTGAATAAAATTCAGGTATAATAAGTGTACATAAGAATAAACTTAATTCGCAAGCTTACTTTAAACTGCAAGTATTAAGGTATTTCTATCCACTTATCCTTCATTTAGCTGGGTTACTAAGGAAGTATGTTTGCGTGAGTACGTGCTCGTAATGTGCATGTTTCAGAGATCATAACTGTGTTCCTAGCTTTTTAATGAATAGTTAAGACGAGATACATGTTCTGCTTTTTTTAAATAGAAAATATTCCTGATGCTTTTGTATAATTCAAATCTAGAGCTTTTCTCACATAAATTAATAGACCTGAACCCTGAAAGATTCTCGGGTTTGTGAGACACCTTAAATCTGTAGGACATGTCGACCAATGCGCTGGTTCAGTCAATGCTAACAGAAAACCTCCTAATTACATCTGTGATATCAAAACTTTACAGGACTACAAATCACAGTGCATTACTTTGTCATAGTGACTCTTGCAACTTGTTTAAAGAAATACGTTATATTTCTTTATATTTCATTTAGTAAGAAAGAAAAATTTACAGAAATAACAATTATAAATCACTGTATCCATATTTTCTAGCAAACAGATATATAAATATGAAAAATATCAATCACAATAAACAAGGATCATGGCTAACAGAATAAGTAAATATTTAAGCTCTTTTTTCTAGTTTATACCTAAATTATATTTTTTTTCTGTCCATAATATCACAGTCTGAATAAACAGAAACATTTCATTTCACCATTAGCTTAGTATAAGAAATTAAAAGGGTGAAATCCTGATTATACTGTGGTCAGTTATGAAAAAAAAAAAAGTTAAACCAGGCTATTTGCAACCTTGGAGGTTTATTATTGTAATCCACTTCCTAAGCCAGATCTTCAGCAATGTTTTTTGTTGCATCCAACATATTTTTAATCAGTGGTGTCATCTCGGTGCAGTTTGTGAGCTCTGAGCAAACCAAATGAATTGAAAGACCCTTCCAGAAAAGTTTGATTAAATCTCAGTAAGGGTGAATTTTGGTTTGAGCAGCGTGCCAGGCTCTCAGGTTGAGGCAGTTCACTTGCTACCAGCGAAACTTCAGATAGCCTGAAGTGAAGAAATGTCCAGTGCAGGGCAAAAAGTCATGGACTTTCTGAGCTTCTACCCTGGACATTAGAATTTAACTCCTCCTGAGTTGTAAGGCCTGTTTAAATGCCAGTGGCTGAATGTCAACAGAAACATAAAACTGAGATCAAAGACGTGCTGAGCTGCATGTTGCCACTGCTTGAGGTCACAGTGAATTTACCTGAAAGCTTCTATTTCTACCGCTGAGCACACATTGTGTCTAAATTTTGATAGCATTGAGTAGCCCAAAACTTAGACCATAGTAAAACCTCACCAAGATCTGTAATCACAGACCCACACCAGATGCAGAGACCAGTTTTTTCAGTTCTTCTCAGAGTACACTCACAAGATTGGGCCTTCTGCCACACATAGCAAAAAGCCTATTTCCTTAATTTCCCCTTTCCTCTTAAGGCTACTGCCTTACTCCCAGCGCACAGAGTTTGCCTTTTCACTGGCCAGTGAATAGCTCTCTAGAGCATTTACTGTAGAAGAGCCTTAACAAACGTCCCTCTGCAGAAAACACTGAAATCTTCTGTCTGGGGCACCTGCAACATTCCCTTTCAAGCCAAGAAGGGAAAGAAAGCTGATTTTTCTTATTCCGAGGCACTGCCAGCACTCTTCAGCCTTTCTCTATGCATTTGTCCTCATAGATTTTTCCCAGAGAGAGTGGAGCCCAGTGCAGACTGAACGGCAAGCTTGCTCTTTTTAGCCACTTTGGGTAGTCCCTGTGTAAGCAGCTGAAGATCAATTCACAATTTGCTGCCATTCAAGTAATCATGTTTTGCTGTTGAATATCTGTTTGTCATTCCTTTGATAAGACAAATCCATGGGGACTTCTTAGTCTTTTAGTTTAATGATTAAGGCCACTTCAGCACTTTCCTTACAACTTGCAAGATTTATCGCCATATCTTTTGAAGTATGACCGTCAGTAAGTCATAGTATGCAGGCAGAATTGCATCAGGGACAAATACCACGCGTTCATACTGTCTTGTACTCCTTTTCAACATCCTCCCTTGTATGGACAACTCCAGAAATGTCAGTAGTCTCCTGTACTGCAACACTGTCTAGAGATGGCTCATGTCACTTCACTTCTACAACTAAATATAAATTCTCAAAAAGTAGGAGTGACATGTTCCATTAGGTCTATCATGGTGCATGCTCTGCAGAGGGGTTCATGTTCTCTGTGATCTAAAAGGCCTTTATCAACTGGTCATTGTGTGCTCCACTGTCAATTTCCAATAATTTGCACATTTTTGATTAATAATTAACACATTATTCTAACTTTATTTCAAATTAACTTTTAAGGTCAGCTGTCAGCTCTTTTTTTTTTTTTTTGGTTCAGATCTGATTTTATAAGACTTGATTTGTTTTATTCATCAGAAATTCTTATGGTATAAAACCAAGGTTCTCATAGATACATCAAGAGTGACAAGGTATTGACCATGCGGCTCTGCCTACAGATTTGCAGAAACTGACAATTACACAAGGAAGTGATGTGAAACTGTCATTTATACCTAAACTGCTCCTCACTCTTGTTGAGTGAGCTTCTCCATGACTGTATGTCAACCTCATCTCCATGAACGGAACCAAACAAGCAGCCAGGTAGCTGCTGTGAGGCTTTCCTGGTATTTATTTGGCTGTTTAATGCATTTGTTTATCAGAAATGGCAGTGTTATCCCTTAAATCAAGCAGTCTTTTCAACAAATGCATCATCTCCATGTCTCTGCCTCTTGAAATGAGGTTCACTGACCCAAGCTCCCAGCATTTTGAGGCCTACAGGAGGGAAATGTCAAGATGCTTTATATTTTGGAAACATGCATTCCTTTCTCATGGCTGCTGTAAATGTTCTCTCCTTATCTTGCAAGCCCATCAGAGGAAGAATAATTATAGTCTTTCTGGAATTTAAAGTAGGGTGTCTGGAAATTAGCTGAGAGATTAAAAGCAGAGTATTGGGCAGGCAACATTTTACACAGCAAAAACATGCATGAAAGAGTGGTCTCATAACAGCTAGCTAATAGCCTCCACTCTTCTTGTTTTGAAAGTATATAAATATGGTTTACTTTATTTTTCTGACAGACATAGGTTCAAAGAAAAAGATACAGGTGAAGTTTACAGACATACACTGTCTTGGTTATTTATCTCAGCCCTTGGCACACTAAGCTCGGACAAGCTCAGGACGGCCACACGTATGAAAGGCAGTTTCCAAAAAGGGTCTAATATAGACAAAAGGAAGTTGATTTTCCCTGGACACCCGAAAAGTATCATTTGGTATAAAGATTGTTGTTTTTTAGAAAACTTATATTCAGTCTGCTCTCCAAAATTTGGTTGTTACAATTGGTAGCATTTTCAAGCAATAGTGAATTTTTCATTTTTGGTGACAGTGTTCTTTGACTACTTGCCCTTCTCTGGCCTCTCAAGGCCCTGGTTTCAGAAGACCAGCTGGTATATTACACAGAGACTGCTTAGGCTGTTGTTCTTTTCCCTGAATGATGATCAAGCCTTCACACTGACACTGAACTGTAAGCAGTATCTAGCATTATCCTTTCTCTACTGCTTTGCTCCTTGTTAGGGACTTCTTCAACAGCCTAAAATCTAACACGTCACCAGGTAATTTTGCATTCGTCTCGTCTATTTTTAGCTATTCCGTTCCTAAACAGTAATTATCAGCTATGGCCTTCTTAAGGGCCTCTACAGTCAGACTGTTGTATGATAAAGATGTGTCAGATGGATATTTACAGACAGCAAGTTAAAACACAAGAGCCCCCTCAGGACAACTGCAATTCTTACACTGATAAGGTATTTGCCACAGATGTCCACCTCATCCTAAACACATTGGTCATTGTATATAAAACCATTAATAAAATCTGTCTATAGCTGGAACGCTATTTGTTTTTATTTTTCTACCAGCAGTGCAGATTTTATATTAGGAGTAATTTTATCAGTGGAGACAAATTTAATTATCTCCTCTGTGCTAGCTACTGTTGATCTATATCCCTCATCTCACCCTTTCATAGAATCATAGAATCATAGCATGGCCTGGGTTGAAAAGGACCTCAGAGATCATTGAGTTCCTGCTCTGGGCAGTTGCCAACCACTAGAGCAGCTGTCCACGGCCCCATCCAGACTGGCCCTGAACCCCTCCAGGGATGGGGCATCCACAGCTTCTCTGGGCAACCTGGGCCACTGCCTCATCACCCTCTGTGTGAAAAATTTGTGCCTAATATCTAACCTAAATCTCCCCTCTCAGTTTTAAACCATTCCCCCTTGTCCTGTCACTATCCACCCTCATAAAGTCGCTCCCCCTCCTGTTTATAGGCTCCCTTCAAGCACTGGAAGGCCGCAATGAGGTCTCCCCAGAGCCTTCGCTTCTCCAAGCTGAACAAGCCCCATCCATGCTAACATCTAGGTATCTTTTCTTTCTGCTTATCTGCTTCCCAGTGCCAAGGAAGTGACTCAAGCTCAGCATGCCCAAGCGGGGCTCTTAAGCCTATTCTCTCATTCCCTTTTCAACCACCACTGACAATCCGCTCAACCCCTGTGTTTCCTCTGTGTTTTTCTGTGGCCATGGTGCCATCCATGTCTTATAAAAAGAAAAATCCTCTCCCATACAGACTGACAGAATTTTTTCCATCAGAGCATGTGCCTATTTAGACACCAATGCACTTCTTTTGATTCACTTGTGTACTCAGCCTATCTTCACCCAAAAAAAAGAAGAGAGTGGGTGATAAGTCCCTCTGGATTGAGGGTGGATTATTCTTGCTTTTAGGAGCAGCTAAACATGTTTGGGGAAAAAAGCTTCCAGAACACACCACAGGGTGAGCTGGCAAAGAGAAAGAGCCAGAGCAAGGATCCAGGAGCCTGCAAAGCAGGAGCAGCCAAGGGAAGCAGTCAGCTCTTCTTGTCTGGGTTGATTTCCAGAAATCAGAGGGGACTCTGCAGAATTTGTTGTCATTAAACTGACTAAATCCAAAGTTAAGCCTGTCTTCAAGGTTAAACTAGTAAAAGGTATATTGCTCTCGAAGTACTTTTATTTCTATTCTATCTAAACAGATCACATCAACACAATTGTTCCAGATCATATTCTCTCCAGAAATCTAGCTTTTCAGAATTTAAAGGAAGGATGACAGGAAGATGTAGGCAAAACCAGCTTCGAAAATATCTAAAACAAACCAAACCAAAACAAACAAAAAAAAGTACATACAAAAGCTCAGGACATAAAAATCCATATGTGTGACAAAATTTTGGCATGGATAAAAATAATGCTTCATTTCATTATGTAAGAAATCTTGAGGGCAAGGACTCTTCTCCACTATGGACACAAAAGAACAGCAAAACTGTGCCCTGTCCAGGCAAAAAGGGCAACATAGTCAGTGCAGATGGGCAAGTATAACTAAGATTTACAACTGTGTTTTCTCAAAACGAAAAAGAAAATGGAAATCCAAAAATGGAAAAGAAATATGCATATGGCACAGTTGCAGCTGTTGGAGAAAGAAATGGTTTTTGAAATGCTGGGAGGAGTACAAAATGCACTGGAGAAAAAATGTTAGTAGCTAAAGAGTATTGCTTATCCACTGATCTTTTATTCAACTTTTTACTGTATTACCCAACCAGGTATGCTTGATTATCTTTAAAAATACTCTAAAAATAAATAGCCCTCAAAATTATCACCAATCAGGTTCCTAAATTAATCTAGCAGAAACATAAATACATGAGAAGTATTAGCTGACCTTGGCATAAATGGACTGTAAAAAACCTGGAAAGACTGTAAAATTTCTGAAGATAAGCACCAATTTTCTACAGTGGAGGAAGGGAATGCCAATGTTTTTGGTGCATCCTTGCAGGTTCTAGCAATTAAATATCTACGCGGGTTTTTTTAAAAGGGACTTTACACAAATTGAATAATTTCTGTGGTAATACAGCAACACGGCTATATGTTTCTTGCTCAGGCAAAGACAGCAACTGAAGAAATTTCACTAATAGTTTCCCGGAGAAGGAAATCTGTCATTGCCTCCCTGATTGCCTCCTGTTCCTCCATTCTCCTCTCTCCTCTTGTCTTCTCTCCTCTCCTCTTAAATTTCTTACAATGGAAAGAAACTTGCTGCTGACAGTCCACAAGGCTCTAACTGATTTTTCTTATGTTCAGTATTTTCATTCACAGGCCAAAGGATCTCTGCTGGAAAAAACCACTACTGGATGGAATAAATATAAACAAGAATGCTTGAAAATGCTGCAGGAAACAACTGTAGATACCGGTACAGTACAATAAAGCAATGTGTTAAGTAACATGGATGAATATGCAAATATTATTTTACTTGCTTTGCAGAAGCGTGTGTCTGTTGGTAAGTTCTAAATGTAGAACCATCAGCCGTAACAAGACATGTAAACAAGCAATCATGAAGTTAATGACTCTCTCTGTCCTGAAGCATATGAGGTTCCTATATGTAAAGCCAGATCATACACAGAGATGAGTCACTGAACAGCTGGTGCTGAGCTGCCGCTGTGATGTGGCACTGAGTGCCTGACTGAGGCAGCTGCTACCCATCATTTGTAAGAAACGTCCTTTTGATGAAGGAAGCCAGTTTTCACTTCCCTTTTCAGTCTGAAGGAAGTCAGACCCATATTCATGGAAATTATGCTCACTACAGGAGAACAGACTATCCAGGGAAAAGATGTCTCCCATTTCTATACTTTAGAAACTGAGCCGTAGCAGACAAGAACCCAAAACATGAGGCAAGATGGTTTCTGCCTAGTCAAGGCAGCTGGGGAGCTGCTGCCTTCTCCCAGGACTGCTTATGCATTTTGTTACAGTCGTGAGGTTGATAAGCTAAGGCACAGAGACCAGGTTGCCCCATGTTCACCAGGCACTTATAACCATCAGTTTAAAGTCTCTTATTTATTTTCCTACCTCCATGGCTTTTGGATTCTTGGATGAAGAGCAGCACAGCTTCAGAGGACAGTGTCTTCTCCTAAGTGGAAGGGGGGGGGGGAACTGAGGAGTGTGTGTCTAAGTTTAATGCTGTTTGGCAAAAGGAGAGCTTATAATCTATGATTATTTCACTCTTAAAAGTATAAACTCTGCTAGATGCCTGTCTTCAGGAAAGGATGACACAAGCTTGCTCTGAGTAGTTGGAGAAGTTCAAGAAGTAGAGGGGAGAGAGATGAGTGCAGTTACCAATCAAGGATTATGAGTGAAACTGTGCCCTGCATTTTGTACTCACTGATTATCGGCAGGTCCCTGCTCCTGTGTGCAAATAATACAGTCATGGTAACCTTGCCCACCCCATCAACCGCACAGGGAGACTCTAGGGTGGTATTACAAGCTCTGACTCACTTTGCTAGTGGCAGAAAACTGCATTTATGACATTGTAGTGTGCAACTTTTTCAGCCAGGACATACAGCCGGATTAAGATCAATGTGTGTATTTTCCATCATTCAAAATGCATTTAGAAGTTGGAAATCAATCCAAAGCATAGGCCTGGGAATTTAAAACAGCAGAAAAAAAAAAAATAAATAAATTTTCAAGCCTAAATTACTTTTCCCAAAATATTGTGACCTCTAACTTTCACAAGTCTTTGAAAAGCAGAAGGGAAGATACACCCTTGAGTCAAGGAAACTCATTCTAGTGATCACATTCAATAACCAGCTTTCTCTTCTTTCAGCTGAATTAGGACTTGCTGAAAATGAACAGTTCTGCTTGGGCATGGCAGCATGCTAAAGGAATGAATCATGAGCTCTCCAGTCTTCATCACTAACCTGTTCCCGAGGCAGCTGCATCCCCTGGCAGCTGCAACAGCATGAGCTCATTGTGTTAGCTTTATGCTGTGAAGCTGTAACACCGGGGGAAACAAAGCATGACCTGCAACCCATCAAGAACTGGATTCTAGCTTTCATCGTCTATGGGGGGCAGGAAAAGCCCGCTCATTCTCCCTGAGCTTTTGGGTGTGCTTAAAAGATACAATGGTTTTCATGATTGTCCATTGTCTGAAAAACTTTTTGTAAAACTTCTTTTTGCTTCTCTCCTCAGGAATACATTGTAATGGGACATTTGATCAGTTTGTTTGCTGGCCTTACTCACGCCCAGGAAACGTCTCTGTTCCTTGTCCTTCATATTTGCCATGGTTGGAAAATGGTAATGTGAAAGTGGTAACTTCTCTTTGAATGTATGCTGGGCATGCAGCTAAAGGACAGATGGTGCTGGTCTCTCCTGTCCCAGTGTCCTTTGAAGTGTCTGAGGGCTTCCTTCTCTCACCTCTTTTTGCCTCTTTTGTGAAGTGAGGCACAAAATTGTTGCCAATGTTTAACTATTTGCTCTTTTTCTCCATCTGTGCTTGTTACAGCTCCATATCGCCTGCTAGAAAACAACATTTCCAAGAACATGTTACCGTATTGCCAGGCTTTGACTGGCAGTAACAGATTTGGGGTTCAGCTTCTAAGGTTCAGCTTCTGGGGTATCCACTGACCCCAGACATGATCTCTTTCCCAGAAAACTAGAATAGCCAAAGAAAGCAGCAGCCCGAGCAGTCAGCCCTCCAGCAGGACACGCCGCACCAGCAGCAAGGGGTGTTGTGGAAACACAGAAGCTTTCCAAGCAGCCTTTTCCTGGAGGGAATGGAGCAGGGACGCTCTCAGGAAGCAAAAAAAAAGTAACATCTACAGGAGCAAAACTGCCTAAAAGCGAACAACATCCCCTCCCTCCTAAAGAAATGAAAGGACATTCTTACCACCACAGCCTAGAATTTCTGGATCTCACTACACAGCGGCTTTTTTAGCTGCATTTCTGATACCTCTTGAAAAGATTAATTGTGTCTGAGCCCTTTAGTTTATGAGCAACTACTACAGGCTGCTTATCCTAGCTTTCTCCAGCCCACCCCACACATGGTTTGTTCTGTAACGTGATCATTTGTCCTTTTTTGTGCTGTTAAACAGCAAGAGACCCAGCTTCTATCTAGTCTCCAAAACAACTGTTTCTGCCAATGATTTAGAACAAAATCAGCTCTTTATAATAAACACTAAAGCATCTTCCTTACCTCCATGTAATGGAGACTCTTTTTTTCCCTCTTTCTCTGTCTAAATTTCTACACAGCCAAGATGTAAAACATTGCACCAGGTTATGAAGCTTTTAATTGTGTTCACAGTGGGGAACACAGTGGTGCTGCTGTGTTACAGCATTCTCATCCATGCCACAGCACCTTAGGCAAAGAGGCATGAGAGACAGCCCAGCTGTCTGTCCTAGGGATTTTGGGGTTAGGGTTGTTTCTGATCCCTGTTTCTACTGCTGGTCCCATTTCAAAGGCATAGCTGTATCTGTTCTGGGACACCGATGGATCAGAAATGCTTGGAAGCTTGAGGTGACTTTATTGTGGTTTGTCATCATTGTTAGCCTTGAGCACTGAAAAATTAGGGTAGTCTAGAAATGAGATTTCTGATCACATTTCAATGATACCCTTAGATTTTTTTCAGCGTCTAGTCTCCACTCAGAGCTCCTGCTCCATCACAGCAAACTGTGTTTCCGAAGCAGTTCCCACAGTTCTAGTTTTCCTGAGCAAAATGAGATATTCTGTTTGCTGTTGCAAGCTTTAAACACTTCCTAGTTCAAAAATGAATGAAAAAGCTCAGGTCTGATTAGAAATCAATGGAAAGCATCAAACAAACATCAACCAGAGTCCCCATACCATTCTTCTGACGTTATGGGCAAATTCTCCGTTAATATAAACTAGGACAATGCAGTGAAAGACAAGAAAACTTCACCGGTTCACAGCACCTGATGGCCCCAACGCCCAAATTTATTTATGCTAGATTACATTCCCTCTTTGTCCTATGTAAATATGAAAAATATTTTGCGAAAGACAAAAGAAAAGTATTTTTTATTCTTTTTTTTTGAGTGGAGGTGGAGTGGTGTCTATTGCTGTGGTGTTAGGGAGAAAACTTTAAACCATGTATGAAAAATTAAGTCTTTATTTTGACCTTTCAGACTAAACCTCTGTTTACTTTCAGGAAGTGTAGGAAATGTATACAGAGTCTGCTTGGATGAAGGGATTTGGCAAACGAAGGAAAACTCCACAGACATTTGGCGTGATAGTTCAGAATGTTCTGAGAAAAATCATTTCAAAAAAAATGTGAGCATGTTTTATATTATGGTTTAATACTTTAATCTTCTTAATCCCTTCTTGAGTAACTGATAAAACATTCCACTGAATACCTGCAAAAGATGTTCAGATTTCATTTAGATTACCAAATGGAAATTTGTTTTTTTATTTAGAAGCAGCAGAGAAGGAAAGATTAAGGAGTGGGATTCCTGCTTTCGATGACACAAATTACTTTGTGTTCAGAGTCCAGTGTTCACATGTACTGGATTTCTCCTAATAAAACTGAAAAAGACTGCAATTTAACAAGCAAATAACAAATTCAAAGCATCCTATCATCTGCCCCAAATGGTTGTACTCTGCCAAGGCCAGACAACTTATTTCCCTGCCATTTCCTGTGCCTTTGATCATTTAATGAGTCATTAACCGGTCCTTCCAAGTTTAGCTAGTCACAGACTGGAAGATTCATCATAATGCAGTTGCCATCCTTCCCAGTCTGATACAGCCCCAGCGCTGGGCTTTGTCAGCTGGATAAAGACCAGTAGAGCTCAGCTCTTTGTACTGAAGATAAAGCGAAAACAGGTTCTGAACAGCTCTGGTGTGTGAAGCAGGAGTCCCACGCCTGCTCCATATCTGCAGAGAAGCCCGGCTCATGTCCTCTGAGAGAACGCAGCTCGCAACCGAGCAAACTCCCTTCCACCACCCCAGTTAGGCTGAAGGTAAAGCACAAGCAGTGAAACAGGGATCGGATCCTGCTGCCTGCTTGCAAAACGGAGCAATAGCTCGCGACGAGTGCAGCAGTTTCAGATAACAGAGCAGCATGCAGCTTAGCTGGTTTCAGCTTCTTGTAACTTGCCATCGAGTTCAGCTTATTACTGCACTATTACTGTTGATTATTTTTTAGTTTTTAGTACTTTATTGGGTAAATACTGTTACTGTTTATTACTTTATTGCATAACATTATTGATTACTTTATTAAACACTTAGTTTTTACTAAACTCTTTATATAGTGAGTACATGAACTTCCAAAGTTACAGTTTATTATACAAGTGTGATAAATATTCGTAAGTCCTGAGAGTTTTCCACAGTTTGTTGACCATACTGGATTGTAAACTTGTGGGCGGGAGACATGTTAATTCATCTTGTGTTGACAGCAGATGATTTCTCTGAAAGCTTTAACCAGCTTTCGTACCAGCACTGAATGTGGTTTTGTACCTCTTTGCTGCATTTAGTGGAAAGCCCCAAGATGTTAGAAACAACCCAGAGCTAGTATCTGCACAGATAGGAGGAATCAGCTCTATTTCATTTGCTTTGGTGTTGCAAAACTGTCACAGCCAGGGTGATAACTCATGCTTTTTATTAGGTTCGTGTCTGTTTGAATGTTTTCATGGGGCAGTGACTAATGGCTGTGCTATGGGAATCTCCTGCACCCCCACTGCTCTTCCTGGGCATTCTCACCTTCTCCAAGAGAATTTCTACCAGCAGGCACAGCTCACCCATGCTATCCAGATGGTACTCATTAGGATAAATTGATTAGAGATAACTACTGGTAGGAAGACAGTGCTAAAGTCCCTGGCCCTGGGCAATAAGACAATTCACAAAGAAAACAGCAAAATCACCGAGGAAAAGACACAGGTTCCAAGAAAATATTTGCAGGCCAAATATGGGAAAGTCTGAGTACCCCCCTTCCTCCTCTGAGGTGTTATTTGTCATTCAAAGACATTCTAGACATCCCTAATCTAATAATTTTGATTTTTTTTTTAATTTGAGCTCATGGCAGAAGTCAATCTATTTCAATAACTCTAGACAGAACTGATTCTCAAAATTGTCTGGACACAGCTGATCTGTGACTGTGTCCCCAGGACACGCACGCAGTAATCGCACTTGTGTGTGCAGGTTGAGTGACTTGATGTCTGCAGTTATGAAACCACCAGAAACTGTTTCGTGCATATAATCATGGCAATGATTAGCTGTAAATCAGACTACGAATAGTGTCTGTGCAAGAGCAATCTGGAAACGAGACTGAGTGCCTTCAAATTTAAAAAGAAACTAATGCTGCCTGCAAGGTCTCTGTCACGCAGTGATTTCACAGGGCAGTGCAGGGAGCAGGCATTAGAAGCCTCCCTTGGCTACCTTGCAACACAAAGAAGTTGGACTCCGAAGTTTCTAAGCTGTTTTCGTGCTCTGCCCACCTTTCTGCATGTGTAACACATTTTTCTTCTTTGTTCCTAGGAAGAAGAACATCAATTACTTACCACATTACAGCTGTTGTACACTATAGGATATTATTTTTCTCTCATCTCACTTGTGTTAGCTCTCCTTATACTCTCTTTACTCAGGTTAGTACAAATCTCCATGCATTGTAAAAGTACAGACCGCTGCATGAATGTTCTTCTTTTCATGCAATTGAATTTATTGATGAGCTTCTGGTGTAAATAACTTGTGTTCTCCTCATCAGTGTTATAAAAGCAATTCTTAAGCAAAATCCATTGGTGGTAACAATATAAACACAACGTGGTTTTTTATTTATTTCTGCAAATTAAATGTATTCCAGAGGATTCAAGCATTATTTTTTTTCTCCCACAGGAAACTTCACTGCACAAGAAACTACATCCATATGAATTTATTTGCATCTTTTATCTTGCGTGCCACAGCAGTTCTCATAAAAGACACTGTATACTACAAAATTTACTCTAAAAGACCAAATGATGAAACTGGATGGATATTATACCTCAGTCCTGAGGTAACTTCTTAGTTCATTTCTAATAGTAAATGTGTGCCGCTATTGGCCGTAACAGTTCCAGAAGTTCGCCGTGCTGCAGCAAGTTTTGAGATGTTTGTTAGTTGAGATTTGAATGCTGAAATTTTGCTGATAAACCTTGGGGTAATCTAGAAAGCAATTCTGGTTTGCCAAATTGTCATAGATTGATTTTATATGAAGCTTTGAATAGAAGTAACAAAATAATTAATAGTTATACTTAGAAACATCCAATTAAGCAAAACAACTTATATCTGTAGTTTTTAGGAAGAAATCTAGACATGTATTTGGCACTTATATAATACTACATTTATTCACTCTTGGTGTGCATAGCACAACGTAATGCACACAAATGTTGCTTTTAAGACAATATTATTAACCAATGTATTTGCTGTGAAAGAACACTAAGAGAGAAAAAAAATAGTTTGAAGGCTCTCCTGTACTTCGAAGATGTGTTGATTTTCTTACATGTGACCCCACCACAGCTATATCACAACCATACGCTAGTATTAAAATGGTTGCAAAAGTAAAAAGAGAAAACCAGGATCTGTCAGAGCTCTTATATATTAACAATGACTCCCAGTCTCTTGTTTCCACAGATTGTAATCATTTGCAGGACTGCCCAGTTTTTCATGCATTACTTTGTTGGGGCAAATTATTTTTGGCTATTAGTAGAAGGAATTTATCTGCATACGTTGTTGATAACTGTTGTACTCTCTGAGAGACGACTGCTACAAACATACATTATGATAGGATGGGGTAAGTACACAACAATTTCTAAGTTCTTGATTCTTGATTTTTTGAGTAACTGGTGGATACTTTGTAATGAAGAAAGAAAAAATCTCGTCTCTCGTTTGTTTGTTTGTTTTGAATTCAGCAATTATCAATAAGGGCACACCAGCAGTGACACTTCAGTTGCAGTTCAATTTGACCTGCAGATACAGGCGAATGGTTTCATAAGAAAGCAGTAGCCTAGTGGGCAGAATATATTTAACTGTACTTGGCTGTATTTCCTGTCACCACTGAACATTTCGGTGATATCGGCAACTTCATTTTCTTCCTTTGTAATATATGTTCACCCTTATAGCTCACCTTAAAGTTCTAAAGTGTGTGTCAGAGGACAATCTGAAACATTGCATATTTCAGGCATTTTTCAGGGAATGATGACAATGTAAAGTTAGTCACGAGCATTTGAACAATTTTGTGTCAATTATGTCATGTAATCTCACAATTAAGTTTGTTGCTTACTCAAAGACCATAATTCTGTATCTTGCCTGGGCAAAAGGGAACATCAAGGTTTCCCAGTTCTCAGCAATCATCTAAAGTCTACATGTACAACCTCCAGGCCTTTGCAGGTTTTAAGTGAAGACTACAAATGTACTCTTAGACAATATGTAGGTTCATTGCAAGAGTTTTCAATTCAAATCCAGTGGCCTGAGTTGTTGAGGAGGATGGCCATAAAACCTTCATACATGTCTGGTTTTACAAGCTGGCTCATTGCCACCATGTCTGTAGAACTGTGTTGTCAAATGTGAAACTGTATATCCAGGACTGTTGGGACTACAGTGTGTAGTCCACTTAAAAAAAGGAAAAGTGACTTTCAGAAGGATTTGTCTGTGGTGGACGATTATGTAGCTGTAAACTACAAAACTATTCCGTATCTTCTGTGCTGTGCTGCTAGCTGAAATTATCTACCGAGGACAAAGAGGTATGACTTTAAAGAGGTGTTTAAACTCAAAGATAAATAGCTGAAGCAAATGACACCTAAGATTGAATTACAATCATTACAGTTGGAATGCTACAACATTTACATTTTTAAAGGAAATTGTTGGTTATTGTTTTCAAGGCTGTGGCAAACTCCCTGTCAGTTTGACAGTAATTGAGATCATTCAGTTTTGGTTGTGTGAAAGTTGTACGAGGCTCTCTCTGTAACAATCACAGGGAATCGAGACAGTTCACTTTAATTCTCTTTGACACCTATCTTAACTCTTGAATGTTGAAATGGGAATTGGATCACATCTGAAAAAAACAGCCAACTGAAGGATTTCCTTCAGGAATTTTCATGCTTTTCTAATATGGCTATATTAATTTATTAACAAAGAACCACAGCTGTACAAAAATGCCTACGCTTAAAGCCAGATCCAAAACAGGACTTTAGCATCTGAAATACGACAGAGGGAAATCCAAGCAAAAAGTTTCAAAAACATGATACAAAACCCTGTTGAAGTACACAAGATAAATTAATTTAGGGCAAAACTATCTAATCTGAAAGAATAAAGATCCATTAAAGAACTTGGAAAACTTAACTCTCTTTTATAGAAATTACTTGTGTTAACTATTGCTGTCAAGATTAAAAGGTATCTGACTTTTGTATCTTGCAGCATTTGAACCAGATTTTGAATACGCAGGAGATAGTGTTGTATGCATTGTTCTGAAGATGTCAGTGTAACAGATTGCTTCACTTTGTACATTGTGTAACCTCGTTCTCAGAGATCAATAAGAAAGTACTCGGATGCAGTAATTTTGGCAGTGGCACATTTAATTGTGGTGTATTAAATCAGTTACAAGTGAACGTATAACTCATAGTTGACATCGTGCCCATTTTTTTACTTTTGTTAACAATAAGAACACCTATACTCTTTTCTTCTTGCTTTATAGTTTCAAATACAAAATAACATTTTATTTAGCTTCCTGTAACAACAGAATTCTAACAGACTGTTCAGCACCTCACATTTCTTAGTTCTTTAAAGACGGGATAAAAACTAGCATATCTTCAGAAGTTAAGAAATTCAGGTTGTTTTAGCCGAGGCTCCTGAGAAACTGAGGAGTTCTGAGAAGTTCTGAGGCCCTGATGATAAATGCGGAGCTTTCGTTACTGGTCAAGATGACAACAGTTTAATAATGTGCAAAGTCATGAGAGTACAGAACAGAATTAAATAGAGAATGGGAACACGTTTTCAGAAATGTCAGTTGATGCGTAGAAAGCAAGTGATGTAACCTTGGGAAAGTTTCATTTTTCATGTTTAAAACAAAATGTTTACTTATTGTTTATCCTGACATTTTGACATCAGACCAGAAAAGAGCTTCAGGAAAAATCATTGCTTTTAATTGAGGACCCATGTACCAGGAGAAAAGCATGTTTTATTGCATGCTTGGAAAAAACAGGGGTTTTTCACATCTGAAACAGAAGTTGGAGTTTAACTTCATCAAGTTAACATAGTAAACAATTTGATGGAAATCAGTATTTAATACCTGTGATGATGAAGAGATAACGAAAGCCTATCGATCATTTGGAACCTGGTACCTCAAAGTCAATACTAGATACTCAAATGCAGCTCTTCCAGGTTCCAAGACAGATGGGAAGTTCCACATATGAAATATTTTTCCACCAAATTCACTCACACATTTAAGCTGAGAAGGACATGTACATCTATGCCATTACATTACAGCTCAGATTTAGTGACTAAGTCTAGGTACATATTGCGACATCTCTGTGGAGGATAAAGTTTTGTCAGGACAAATATAAACCAGAAACTAGAATATTCAAATATTGCATTTTGATACCTGGATAGAAATTTACTGGTTACAATTTTCTCAGAAAATTGGTCTTGTCCCAAAACAAGTCTAGTTTCTCAGGGTAAAAGATCTTGAAAAAAAAGAAGACAAAATACAAGTCCCAAGTATTCCAGACCAACTTCCTTATGTTTACAGAGAAGTCAAGTAGTTAATATTAAGAATCTGAAACTTTCCTGATTATCTAACTAGGAAGTCAAGATCCATATGATTAAAAAAGAATTCTTTTTTTTTTCATGCTGTCTCCCAACTTCTATCACTCCTCTGCTCCCCCAGTATGATTTATGCCATGTTCACTCAGTGTTCCCAGTGATGCTTTCATATCAGAGTTCCTGTGGGTTCTTAGAGTCAGGTAGTGCTTAAATCTTTGGTCTACCTAATGGAGGAGAGGATTCACTTTACCTAACAAGGTTAAATTTAGGTAACTGATATTGAGATGTTCCCTAGAACCAAAGGAAGAAGACAAGCACCTTTGAAAAGTGAATTATTCCAGTGTTTAAGAGAAGTGGGATATTATCTTAATCCTTTCATGCATCTCTAGATATAGTCGTATTGGAACTTGTCTCATTTTCTACAGCATCCTTTTCTCTGGCCTTACCTGTATTCATCCACTGTGCTGCTGTGAAAATTACTTTTCAGAGCTGCTGTTTTGAACATGCTATCCCATTTCTGGCATTTATCCTTTTCCACTTTTGCTTCTTCCTCTTCAGACATTAACTAATGTTCTTCACTTTCACACTCAGTTCCCATCCTTCCTCATCTACTAAAAGTTCCTGTCAAAGCATAAAATCACACTTCATTGCCAAATCCCTGGGCTTTCTCCTCCACTGCACCTCACACTTTAGAGGGTCCTTCTCCTTGATGTCTCTGTTCCCTCTGACATTCCTCTTTAAAGATCCCTTGTGCTCTATTAATGTGGCTGTATTAGCATATGGGCTGCTGACAGACCAAGACCACTATCTTTCACACGGGTTGGCGTTGTCTCATTGCTTGCTCACTCTTCCCACCTCTCTAAATCCAGCTGTTACTTTGATGACCAGCTTGTTGGAACAGTGACCAATCATTTTATTCCTTGTTCGAACTGCAATAGGACAAATTTGCTCCCTGCTGTAAGAGTACCAATAGTAGTGATCATCTCCTTGTCAGTCCCCATCCATTGTTCTCATACTGACAGCATATTCACTGATTTCCTAAAGATCTTTTCCCACTAATTAGCTTAATTTCTTATTTATATTCATTAGAATTACTACTAAGACAGGACATCTGGCACCTATCTTACTGACATTTGTAGTCCTGCTGCTGCTGAGCCAGCAGGGACAAGCCATGTCCACACCTGCTGAGACACCCTTCCTCAGCCCCTGTCCAGGAACTGCGCTTGATAACATCACCTCATCTTCCTGGGTATCATCTTTCGCCACGGGACAACCTCATATTTCCCTGGGCTTGTAGCTCCCTTCCCAAGTGTTCCATGCATGGACTGTTCTCTCAAACCCACTTGTTGCATCAATGCCATCTCCCACCCCAGAGACCCTTTCTGTCTCTTTCCCCATTTTACCCACTCAGAGGTCTATTATCTCTCAGAGTAGTTTGCCTATGGCCCTTTCCCTGTATTGCCACACTCCAGCTCTCCCCATGACCTTAGCTAGTGTCACAGAACCCTGAACAGGTCTTGTTCTGGCCCCAGTGACGCACATCTCCTTTCCTTTCTGTCACATCTACCAGAAAATCTCCTGTGTGTTATTGGGCTGAGAATCCAGTTCAACACCTGCCTTTTGTAGCTCACATGCCTTGTGCTTGTGATTGAATCTTGTGCCTGCACATTTGTAGACGGCTGGAATAGTGTAGTAATCCTTTATTTCAGGGTATTTTTTTTCAGTCTGCAGTCTATGATCTCCAGAGGAGGGGGCAACAGTAGGGGAATGGGGACCACAGACTATCTTTAAGGGTTCCAGGAAAGGTGAGCCAGGAAAACAAGTCCTTGTTGGGTGTTTTATTTAACCAGAGTTCCATGCCTCCATGAAAAACTCTCTATGGTTCAACAAGTAAAAACATTAAATGCTCACATTTAACATTCAAGTGCCAATTATTTTGAATTCTCAGGGTCAGAAATTTAGATTTGGACAGGTCAGCAGCGTATGTATATATATTCATGTATATACCAATCTGGCAATGCAAGACTCAATGATACAATGAAATTTCATTTTGTATTTGGACTACAAATGGGGAAATCCAGAATCAGGTTGATTTTTGCACAATTCCAAATAGAAGACTGAAAAGCATATTTCTTTGCACCACATGCTACCATAATCTGTGTTTTGTATGAACCATTATTTTGTCTTTATATTGTCTATTATATTGCTTTGCTGCAATTGACTCCTTTTCTTTTCAGTCGTTCCTATCCTGTTTGTGGGCCCTTGGGGAATAAGCAGATCAAAACTGGAGAACACAGGGTAGGTCACTAAATAAAATGTGTCTTAGTATACTGGCTTTCTGTTTGCATAATTTTTCTGGAAGCTCTTGACAGCAATTGACCCAAGTATTAACTACTAGATTATATTAAGATTATACAGCACCTATTAATACTTTTTACACTTTCTAGATTCATTTTAGTACTCTTATATGAAGCTACTTCTAGGAATTCTCAGATTTACTTATGCATAAATCAAGAAGTAGAATGAACATTCACTGCTCCTGAAATGAAAGATGTTGCATTGACTTACATGAAGCAAATTGTCAGCACAAACATCTTCATGAAGAACATCTTGTTAGTAAGAAAAGCAAACCAGTGCTTTCCTTGGAGACCATCTACACTTTGAGTTTAATTGGTACTCACTGCCATTTTGAAAAAAGAAATATTTGTTATAGATGATAATGAAAAAAACCTATATTCACTAAAAGCTAATGTTAAATGAATGTGTTCAGTATTCAGTGAAAGAATCAGTAAGAGTAACTTTCACTAGTGTCAGTTTTCCAGTCTTCTGATCTTCAACGATGCTGTTAATGACATCACATAGACTTTGGGGTTTCTTTTGATTTCTTTTGTTCCCCTTTTTTATTCACGGTTCCTAGAGAGTTTTGTCTGGAACACTAATATAGTTATTAAGCAACAACATCAGGAACTAAATCAAAATTACAGACTCATAGAGTTAAATGTTATATAGACCATAAATGACAACCAAAGATCCTATGGATTTCCAGGATAATAAGCAAGAAGGAACATGTGCATAGGACAAATTAGAAGGTTAGAGCAGGGAAAAAGGACACAGCTTCAAGGAAACAGTATGCATACTTTTTAGCAGGTCAAGAAACATTGTCACAATTCATAGTTTACCCATTTCCAGTATCAAACAGATAAATTTGAGTAGAATGAATTCCATTATGAAGGTTTGGTACCATGTACGGTTGTTGTGTGGATCCAAAGACTGAGTTTGTCGGATAGTTCTGGAGCTTGCAGTCTAGGGAAACCTCTCTCAACATTCTGGTGGAAAGACCTTCAGAATAAACACAATTACAGTCATTGGTGAGCTCTTCCTAGTTTTATTCCATTTCTCCTGAGTAACACCTGAAAAAGCTGAACTTTGTCAACATCCTTTTGAAACATATTCATAGGTTATATAAGCTTTCTAATTTTTTTTCTGCAAAAATAATATAATTATACTTTAAATTATTTTTCAGATGCTGGGGAACAAATGAACACATGGGAATTTGGTGGATCATCCGAGGACCAATGTTATTTTCCATTGCAGTAAGAATTATTTAATCTTTTCCTCATATCATGCACAAGTGTGATTGTCCTTTTCTCCAAGTATAATCCAATTCTTGGATTAGAAAAGATGAGACAGAAAGAATTGTAAATGAAGTTTCTTACTGTAGGTGGATGGATATAGCTTCCTTTCTATCTACAAACAACAANCACTAAAAGCTAATGTTAAATGAATGTGTTCAGTATTCAGTGAAAGAATCAGTAAGAGTAACTTTCACTAGTGTCAGTTTTCCAGTCTTCTGATCTTCAACGATGCTGTTAATGACATCACATAGACTTTGGGGTTTCTTTTGATTTCTTTTGTTCCCCTTTTTTATTCACGGTTCCTAGAGAGTTTTGTCTGGAACACTAATATAGTTATTAAGCAACAACATCAGGAACTAAATCAAAATTACAGACTCATAGAGTTAAATGTTATATAGACCATAAATGACAACCAAAGATCCTATGGATTTCCAGGATAATAAGCAAGAAGGAACATGTGCATAGGACAAATTAGAAGGTTAGAGCAGGGAAAAAGGACACAGCTTCAAGGAAACAGTATGCATACTTTTTAGCAGGTCAAGAAACATTGTCACAATTCATAGTTTACCCATTTCCAGTATCAAACAGATAAATTTGAGTAGAATGAATTCCATTATGAAGGTTTGGTACCATGTACGGTTGTTGTGTGGATCCAAAGACTGAGTTTGTCGGATAGTTCTGGAGCTTGCAGTCTAGGGAAACCTCTCTCAACATTCTGGTGGAAAGACCTTCAGAATAAACACAATTACAGTCATTGGTGAGCTCTTCCTAGTTTTATTCCATTTCTCCTGAGTAACACCTGAAAAAGCTGAACTTTGTCAACATCCTTTTGAAACATATTCATAGGTTATATAAGCTTTCTAATTTTTTTTCTGCAAAAATAATATAATTATACTTTAAATTATTTTTCAGATGCTGGGGAACAAATGAACACATGGGAATTTGGTGGATCATCCGAGGACCAATGTTATTTTCCATTGCAGTAAGAATTATTTAATCTTTTCCTCATATCATGCACAAGTGTGATTGTCCTTTTCTCCAAGTATAATCCAATTCTTGGATTAGAAAAGATGAGACAGAAAGAATTGTAAATGAAGTTTCTTACTGTAGGTGGATGGATATAGCTTCCTTTCTATCTACAAACAACAAAAATTTCAGTGTCAGCCTCTCAAAACACTGTTTTTTATCTGTGCAGTGAATTCTGCACAGCTCCATCTATATAAAACACAGAACCTTTTGCTTCTCGTATTTTTTTTACTTCTCATATTTTTACCCTCGTTTTCCCAGTGAGCAGGTGACTTGGGAGAGTGCTACCATGTAGTGAGCACCAGTGTAAAGCCCCAAATTTTCTATAGAGGAAGATCTTATAATAACAAGGATGCAGAGAAGTAGCAACAGAAGTACTGATGGTCACGAGAAGAAAGCATTCACCTAATGAAAAAAAAAGTGAAGCATGCATGACAAGACAGAGTTATGAATTTTTTTCTTAAATAAATGCAAAAACATGTACACCTGAACTGTGGTGATAATGAAGAGGAGGAAACATGACCAAAACAACTCATGAGGTCATGAGTATGAACACAATTGTGATGGGAGGCACTATGGAGCGTGTCCTGAATACCTGATATCCTCACGCAGTCAGCAAGGCATAAAAGGATTAGAGGAATAAATGACTTGGTTCGCTAGACAGATAGTGGATGTTGTAGAAGAGAGATGTACTTTATTCATGAAAATGTGTACAGGGAATAAAAGAAGGACTGCTCAAAGTGTAGTATTAATGAATTGATGCATTCAGTGCATCAGTTGGAAAGGAGGGTATTGGTTTCTGTCACAACGGAGAAAAGATGTGGAAATTAAAACTTTAGAGAAGAAATAATGGTCTTTGTTTTGCTGCTGCTGAGTTGGAGAGAATGGTATGAGAGAGAAAGTGGGCATAGCTGGGACTGAGCTGTGAAACAGAAACACAGTAGCCATTAAAAAAAAAAATGCAGTGGAGAGAAGAGTCAGAAAATAAAGCAAAAAGGCCTGAGAGGTGAGAGGAGGTAAAAGGCAAAAAGCATCATGAAAGATTGAAACTGTTCCAAAACTCAGGGAAAGGTCAAGATGGATGAAGTCCAGACCTGAGGGGATCTGAACCAATTTCTTCCTGGATATGTTTAGTTCTGGAAGAAGACTCAACCATCAGTTTATCTTTTGCAGGCCTGAGCAGAATATACACAGCTACTGGAACATGAGTAGCAGTAACAAATATCAGCATTTCTGTTACATCAAAGAGATCAAGTGTTTTGCTTTTATTGTAAGAATATTATACCGATATACCACTGATGTTAGTATGCTCAATCCAGAGCAAGTCCCCTGAAAAACAGGAAATTAAACAGTTCTAAGAGGCAGGAATGCATTCTGAAGTAGTTAGAAGATTAGCATTTGGATGGAAACAATCTGTAATTTAAAAATACCTTTTAATTAAGCTATTTCTGCACAATTTCCTGACGCATAGGGCATAATGTTTGCTGATGTAAATCAGTGCAAAGAATTGTGGTTGTGAACCACTGTTTTCAGCAAGTAACGTCAAGATTGCATGGTACATCAAGAGCACAGTATGTTTTAGGAAGTGATTATTCCTCTCTGCTGAGCAGGCACTTGTGAAAGACCACATGGAATCCTATCTCCATTTTTAAGATATTAACAAACCAGAGACAGCCCAGCAAAGGCCGTCAAGGGTATTGCATCCTGGACCACACGTACAAGAAGAGGCTGAGAGAACTGGGTTTGTTCGGACTCTGAGAAGGCTAAGGGGGGATCCATTTGCTGTCTTCATCCTCAGCAGCAGTAACAATGGAGGCATATGGGGCCAAGATGATACAGCAAAAGGATGGCAGAAAACAGACAAGAGCTGTAACAAAGTTCAGACTAGATATAAATACATTTCTAAAGATAACTTGCTAACCTTAATTCTAACCTTAATCTTCATGTCACTACTTAGAGACCTCCTGTCATCGTCACCCAAAACGAGGGGAAAATATTTTTTCATTTTTTCTCCCTTAATTTTCTTTTTTTTCCCCTTCATTTCCTTTTTTCCCCTTCATTTTTTTTCATTGTAATTAATGCCATTTTTGTCCTTTGATATTTTGGAACAAATCAGAATTGGTTTCCTACCACAGACCAATATACAGACCAATCTATACCAATATATAGACCAGTACAGAAATATCAAGGTGGACATGACAGAAGGGATAAACTTTTGTTCAAACATCCCTCTAACTGAAGTTAGCAGAAAGAGAGGTCACCTTAGATTAATGTGTAAATAGATAGATACACATATGCTTTATTCCTCTAACGTAATTTTTAATCCCTGCTTTTTTATATTACATTTTGGGATCTTCCGCCCTGGTGTTATTTCACAGATTCAGATAGCCATAGAAGTTTAATTTATTCTGAACATGTAGAATGTGATCATTTCCAGTGCTTACAGTCATTAAGTACTAGAAAATACAGAAAAAGTGTGAAAGCATTATCCGGTAGACTTTGTGAACATCTTTCTACAGAAGAACAAGCAGCAACTAGAGGACAATTGAAACTGTTTCACCTCCCAGCAGTGTGTATAGAGGACCAGGCTCAGCTTCTTTCTGGGATGGCTTTCTTAAACCTAATTGCCTGTCTGTTGAGTGTTGTAGTATTGAGTCCCTGAAGTGGTGAAGGAACTTACATATTTCAATCCATTGCTTCTTATGTGTATATTTTGGTACCAATGCTCATTTTAGAGGGAACCATAAGTTTTCCTAATCAGTGTCACTAAGACATCCTGTTGCTGTGAAGTTGCAGGAAATTCTGTCTGTGATCGTTCCTTAGAATCACATTGAGCGACCCTTACTTGGAAATCACTTCTCAGGCAAACAGGAAATATATGTGCAACCCTGATATTACAGAATGCATTTTGCCACTGTACATGATGGTGGCCAGCAGTGGAGCTGGATGTGGGGGAATTTCTTCCCTGGCTTGATCAGAATCAGCATCACTCCACCACTGATGCCATGGGAGAGGCAGGGAAGGAATCAATGAGAACTAAAATTGACTGGTTAAACAAAGGGGATGACATAATATTGCAGGAGAATGGAACATCAAATGTGACTAGAAATGGGGAAGAAGAAGGAGCAAAGAGTGGTGAAGAGGAATTAAGAGGATGCTCAGCAAGACAAATTGGATAGAGGCAGAGACNGAACACTGTATAATTAACATTAAATTGGCAACAGACATGAACTATATACATACCATTCCACTACCCACAATTATACAAGGACAATCAAAATACTCAAAGGCCACCCTCACAAAGAGGGCAACGTCCCATTATATGTCCTCATTGTTTCATATTGACATGAATCATGTGGACATATTTCACAGGTTAGAAACCCAGAGCCAGATCACGTAATAACCAGACAGGATGTTCTCAATATCTATAAAAAATATTACAACTGGCTACTAACTTCTGGTTTTTGCTTTCTGAATGTCCAGACAACCGATGGGGTAAGTGTTGAGCACTTTCACTTGCAGACAATGTAACAAGTATGCTCCTCTCAGTAACATAATGTTGATGCTAATTGCTCTGCAAAATCAAACGAAAGCACATCTAACTGGTGAAGTCTTAGACTTTGGATCTCCACCTATTTATGCTTTAGTTGTCTTTTTTTTTTTTTTTTAAGGGAATAATACCCACTTATTACCCTGTGATGTTTTAAAGATATGTCTGTATAGATTAGGGGAGAACAGCATGAAAAGTGTTTGATTCTTTACACAGAACGAGAACTAGGGTTCCAGCGGTAATACCTACACATCAAAAGAAGACAAGAAAAGTAGTCCTGAATAATTATCCATCCCCAAAATGAGGAAGCAGGGTTGTGTTAAAATTAAAATGCAATTTTGTCCTGGAAGATCATGTCTCATAATGTATACATAAATCAGGCTGAATAAGGCAATGCTAGGATTCTCAACTTTGCAACCTTACTAAGCTTGTTGCACAGGGCTTCTCGTTTGTGGAAGTGAAATAGTTAACACCTCATAGGCATTTCTAGGCCTCAATAGAACGGAATATTTGCATCTTGGTCTTGGCCAAGCCAGCACAATTTAATTAACAAAGGAGTGGATTATTCACAAAGAATGCCCAGGGCTTCCTTGTCTGGCTGTCTAGAGCCTCTTTATCCGAAAAATTGCAATCACTGCTGTTTTTTACCAGATCCTGCTTACCTGTCATGGTTTGGTGAAGAATTGTCTGACCTAAAGGTATATAAACTCTGCTAACTGCCTCATTTAGAGAGATGTGATACCAGCAAAGCCTGTCACTGCTGCTCTGTGCTCTATGCTGCAGCTGTGGCAATAACCTGCATCTGCTCCAGCCTGATCACATTCCAGGTATTCAGTGACAGGTTTTACAAGTGTTTAGTATAAATTCTACATTTCTTTAATAGCTATATGAGTACTGTCACAGCATTTATTTTAAATAATCCACATATATTTCTTTTCAAGGTTAACTTTGGCATTTTCTTAAAAATCCTCAGGATGCTGATTTCCAAACTAAAAGCTCAGCAAATGAGCTTTCATGACTACAAATACAGGTATGTAATAAACAACAAAGCAGTCCGAGCCCTTTCTGCTTTCTCAGAAGAACAGAAGTTTGCCAGCTTGCCTTTGCAGAGTACGCGCTTACCTGCTGCCACCAAGTGTAACAGATATTTGGGGTGTGCTATAGGAAAGCCAGCTGGGGAAACGGGCTCCACAAACACTTTCTTATCTGAAAGGTAAAGACGACTCAGTACTTGTGTGCTGAGTATTATGGGCATTTTCTCAAAGACTTTGCAATGCGGTAGGATCTCTGCTCTCAGGTACCCTCTCTGTACACCTGTGGCCTCTGCTGCTATGCCAGAATTTTTCTGTGAGTGTGACAAAAGGTCCTCAAATGAAAAGGAAGCATACAAGATTTGTAGGACATTCCTAAGTGACCACAGACATTTCTGATCACAGACACAGACGCTGTTGACTCAAGAATGTTCCTGGTCATCTTGTGAATGCAGATGAGAACGTTATCCTCAGCCTGCACTCTTGCTCTGGTGTGGGCTCTCTTGGCCAGAGTCTCAATGGCACATCATGTCTTACATAAAGTTCTGGAGTTGGCCTTTGCACAAACATCTTCCCACTTTGTGGGAAGAGCAAGGGCAGGCTGCTCTGCAAGGAGGTAAGGGGGCAGTGAAAACTGCACTTAAATCAGTGGGAACCTCAGGTTATGTTAACTGCTTTGCAAATCCCAGCTCCTTCTAGTTATTAGTATCTTTAATCAAAGCATTGTGAATCCCTGTCTACTCCTTCAGTCCTGCCTTACTAGGATGAACTATTTTGTCGTCTAACAGGACTGGGCAGGGGGGGGGGAGATGGAAATTCCACTACTAACTTCCACTATTAAATCCGTAACAAGAAGCATATTTCCATTTTCCTTCAACATTCAAGGTTCAAAATATATCAGCTATATTCTCCAGATTGCTGCGGGAAGATTGTTGTGATAACAGTCACAGACAGCAGCCCATGTATTTAACATTGCCTAACGTTTTACATTACATCCTCTTTTCTACTGCTTATAATTTTGCTAAACTTTCAAAGATTCAAGCTGTTCCTCACATTGGAGGTCTTCCTCAGAAAATATTTTAAGATCTCTTCTTTCATCCATGCAAACATCTTCCCAGAATATTCTCCTCCATAAAAATTAGTCTGGTTGCATTTTTTAGAAAGTAGATGACTGCTGACAGTACTGCAGAAATTTTCTATGCAGCTACATCGCGTTTTCAGCAGTGATGGGAAGGTCTAAGAACCCTGTTAACAGATCACTCATATTTAGCTATGTAAATATTTTTCTGTTACCTAGCAGCACAAGTTTGATGATAGTGGACTTCCTGTTCAATTTCTTGTCCCTAACTTTTCACCTTAAACCCAAAGCCAAGATTCCTTCCTGCAGAAAATTTTTCTCCTAGTGTGCTCCAAAATTCATGTCTGAGAATTCATCCTGAAAAATCACAAAATTACAATTCCAGAGTCAGAATATTGAGGGAATATTTCTGGAATAATTTATTTGTAGATTTTTTCTAGTTTTGCACCAAGGATGTTGAAAAAATACTATAATCAAACATTTTCTTTTTAAGATTGGCAAGATCTACACTTGTGCTGATTCCGTTGTTGGGGATCCATGAGTTTGTATTTACCTTCATCACTGATGAACAGGTGGAAGGACTTTCAAGACATATAAGACTTTTCATTCAGCTGACAATGAGCTCATTTCATGTAAGTACTGTTTTGCAAGTACTGTTTTTAGGGGTCTGCATATATGTGTTGCTCACCACAAATATACAGTGTTCTTATTTCATATTATGCTCCAACACTATTACAGTGACGAGATAAAAATTTCACAAACTGCATATTCAAGATATGATAGTTCCAAACACCAAAAAAAGGAGTCTGACATCTTCAGAAGCAGTGTATCCTGTGTTCTCTGGTAATGTGTGACAGTCCATCACAGACCTCCTGTTCTGAAAACAGGATTCCAGTGGTCTATTTAAAATATGTGTTTCATGTAAGTTAATTCCTAAAAAGCAATGGATGGCTTTTTTTGACAAGATTTTCAGGTGATCTGTTGACTTTTCAGTCACACTGAGGAGAGAGTTGGTTCTGGACTCATCTTTTTCGCTGCATAGTACATGTCCAGCACACGTCAAACACACCAGCAATGACCTTGTTGTCACGCCACTGTACAAACAAAACGCAATCAAGACTCTCTGTACCAGGAGATACCAGGATCAGCTTCACTTTAGCTTGGGAAGTTGGGGCAGTCAGTTCATGACTGACATCACTGGCACAGCAGACCTGTGGGCCAGTCCTTACCTTTTAGGACCTTTTCCAAAAGGATTTGAAGGTAGACTACACGGCATTTGGGCTGTTTGATGAAAGGAGATGCAGATCTGAATACTGTGAGAATGATGAGTAGAGGTAAAACAATTGCTGTGAGGAGAAGCACGTGCAGGATCAGCAGGAACTGCTTTGTGTGTGGTTCCAGCCTAGAGGACACACTCTGGGTACCGCCTACCAGACTAATGCCCTCGACCAAGTGCACTGAAGACATGTCTCATATAAGAACTTTGTCAGGACCATGACTCACCTGAGCTCAGGAGTTGTAACAGCAGTACTTCCACGGCAAGTCTAGAGAAAAACTCAAAGACATTTTTTATGCCAAAACCACACCTACATACTTCAGGTCCCTACATTCTTCAGGTCTCCATATAAGCATCAAAGACGCCATCTGAGATGCCGTTCTGAGGACCTTCCGTCTCTTTCATGAGTTTAAGTATAAATTCAACAAAGCATTTAATGCATCAAAAGTGAAACCCACCATGAATTCAGTGAATAAGCACCAGTTAAAAAGTCCCCTTTTGCACCCTAGACCCCTGAGTAGTGCAGTCCTCCAGGAAATGAAGATAACAGAGTCCCTAGCTAGGAGATTGTTTCGGGGAAGTGCCCAATAAGGCTTACGCAGCACCATTTCCTTCTGCCCAAGCAAAGCTGTGTAATCCAGCAACCAAAGATGCAAAACGACCTGAGAGGAAGGAGGATGAAAGAGAATCTGAATCTGAGGCTTAGTGGTTAGAGCAGTTGGCTGGGAAAGGGATACTTTGAGGACTTGGCACCTGCCCCTGAGTGTTGATACCATTTACATTAAATAAATACAGATTTTAAAAGGTAAGAGAAAATTAAAGTAATAAGAGGAGGAAGGAGTTGAACATCTCAGCACTTGCCTTACTCATCCTTTATGTTCACTCACAGCCTCGTGAGACATGGCAATAGTCAATACTAACCTTCCTCGATTCAAAAGGTGCAGATGTGCCTCCACCCAGAGAGACTGGAAGCTGGGTGACTGCTCTACGGCATGACTATGCCTGTGGTGAAGCACTAGGTATTTCTTGTACTTCCAGATTATTAAGCAAAATATGGGATATATCAAAACAACCAGCTTCTCCTCCTTTCAAGAAAAGCCCCTTGACCCATGGACTATAGCTGGATCCTTAACACAGGTGTCTAAGTCCATGCAAGGAGTAAGTGAAGCAGTTGCATTTTCTGCTGTGTCCTGGTTGCTTTGCATCCTAGCTTCCAGTTACTGGGCTGTTGTGCGTAGTCGAGGTGCACAGTGCCCCATCCTCCACCCCATTCATTATATACGGTAGCTTAACTTGACACTTGAGAAAAAATGCACTTGTGTAGGCCTGAGTATTCAACCTTGGTCACAACATTTAACTCCCCACTGAATATAGTTTCCTAACCGTTAGATGCTTATATTTGCCATGTTCCTACTGGTTAAAGGACTTTTGTCATTTTCTTCCAGCAATAAAAAGATCACTTCTACATTTTCCTTTCTTGGTTCTCGAGATTTAAGTCTGGCAAGGTCAGATATGTCTCTCCTATCTCTTCGCATATCTCTATAGGGAGGTGTTTTTCCTCCTGGTAATCATCTCAGCTTGACCAACAGGAGAACTCTTGCCATTTTAGTTACAAATAGCTGTAAGAGAAGACTCCATAAAGTTCAAGTCCTGTTGGGACACCATTCATGAATTTTAGCTAATATTTTAAGAGGTCTCTTTTTAATGGAGTTGCCATATATCCAGTTCTCTCAGAAAGCACACAAGGTAAATCAGGTAGCAACTTAACTTTCCTGAGCAGAGAAAGAGCTTTTTTTGCTGTCTTCTGAAAGAACTGGGCAGTTTGGGAAGTACCAACAATTCTTCAGGTGAAAGAATAACAAACAAGGTACATTCCTGCAATACTCTATTTGAAATGTCTGTGTATCAAGCTTTCCTACTGCACCAAAATCATAGCTATGAGAACGTCTGTTCTCATCCAAAGTTTGGGCTCCATTTCGCTAAAGGATGTGTTTATTCACCGTATCTGCAAAGTGCTACTATAGCCTCCTATATGTACACTCACAAAAAGTACCATACCCGTGAACAAATTTCTAGAGGTCAGAGAAAATTTGTCAGAGCACTCAATGTGGATGGAACAGATAGATGGACTAGCATTTGCAGGTGGAAAATGAGTTTCTCACCTATACAGTCAGCAGAGTGTGTTAGGGATGTTGATGCACTTGACTTCCCTTCAGTCGCCCTGCCTTAGCAGTGAGTAAGTAGACAGAAACTTGAGGTAGCAAAGAAATGAGAGTGTAGCTTTGGCAGTTCTGTGCCCTCGTACCTTGGCTGCAAGCATGAAAGTACGATGGAATCACCCTCCATTGCAGTGGTCAATCCTAAATAGTCCAAATTCCACAGCAAGCTGTTACTGAAAATAAATGGTGACTATCAGACAGCCGCTTATGCACAAGTGTACACGTGTTTCATTGCAACTCTTTACTCTCCAGTTCACCTCTCCAGTTTACAAAGGCTAAGAACTGGACACACCAGCCATTCTGCAGGCACAAAGCACATCTGTCTGCTTCCGTCTGTGTTCTGCAGAGTTGCTGAGTAATTACTTTCTCAGCTAGTACTCCCATTATCTACCTGCCTAGCAAAGGTGTCCTTTACCCTTATGTTCCTGCTGTGACCTTGGTGAGACAGGACAGCAGGTTCCAGGTCTCCTTTCTTTAACGAGGTGTCCAGCAATATCTCTGACTAGAAGTCCTTACTACTCACTGACTCCTACTGTGACACACATCTGCCCTGTTCAACAGTCTGAGACATGAAGTCATCAAAGCATTATTGCGCTTTTCCCAAAGTTCATGGTGATCTTTATTTTTAGCCTGTATTTCTGCACCAGTGCTCCGGTGTATGCATGCATCAGTGCTTTGACACTGTTATTAGAATGAAAAAAATCTAATGAAAAAAATCTAAAGAAAAATTTCCACTACAGCTTGAGGGGCAAATGTCCAGGCAGGAGGGATCTGAGGTAGAGCCACCACCCTAAGGGGGTGGTGACATGGTGTTGAAGTACATGTTCATCATTTAGACATAGCCTTACTTGGAGAGGTTGCAGTGAGTAGATGTTATTTTAAGAAACACAGAATCATTTTAAGTTAAAATTTTATTTACTGGCTTGTACAAAGAAATCTGATATAGAAGATAGCTTATTCATCCCTGCTAGAAAACACAAACTTCATTCCTTTTAGAGGAACATGCACGTGCTTGGCCACATGGCACGCTTTAGAAGCAAAACTTATTTTCAGAATACTCAAAGATCTTAGACAATGTTTATTGCAGATTCTCTTTTTTAGCTACAGCATTATTTGTGAGGGGATTAGCAAAAAAAGCACATAAACTGTACACAGTTACATTTGTTTAGTCTGTAAATCTTCTCAGTAGTTTTTAAAAAGCAGTTAAACTGTTTTGTTAAAGAAAAACAATTACCTCTGCAATCTCATCTGGAGGTTTTAACTCAAACATTTTAAAGGAGCACAAAATTAAATTCTAAATACAGTTCTGCTGTAGGTATGATGCTTCTTCGCTTCAGAAAGTGGAGCATTCTAAACAACTTGGCTCACCGGTGCATGCGAACTGTTAGCCACAGGAAAAAATTCTGGGTTCTTGTGGATAAAATCCAGTTATTTCATGAGTAATTTATCACAATGCCATTGTCAATATAACTGAATCATAGAATACAATCACAGAATGGTTTGGGTTGGAAAGGACCTTAAAGATCATCAAGTTCCATCCCCCCTGCCATGGGCAGGGACACCTCCCACTAGCCCAGGTTGCTCAAAGCCTCATCCAGCCTGGCCTTGAACCCCTCCAGGGATGGGGCATCCACAGCTTCTCTGGGCACCCTGGGCCACTGCCTCACCCCC
>VZTO01001639.1:75777-107696 GCA_013400615.1 Syrrhaptes paradoxus
TAGTCCTCCTTTTATCGCTGACATACCTATAGAAGTTCTTCCTGTTACCCTTAATGTCCTTGGCCAGATTTAATTCAGTCTGGGCTTTAGCTTTCCTAGCCTGATCTCTGGCTTCACGGACAGTGTCTCTGTATCATCCCCAGGCTACCTGTCCTTGCTTCCACCCTCTGTACGCTTCCTTTTTTTTTGTTTGAGTTTGCCCAAGAGTTCCTTGTTCACTGAACAGTTGTGAGGCTTACGCATCTATTCTTTCCTATTGTTTATTATGCTAACGAACATTTCTTCTGAATTTCTGATTCTTCCTTTTCCCTCACACTGTGGTAATTTTTAAAATGTATGCCTTAGAAGTCATGGCATATGGGAAATATTTCTAAATATGAAGAAGTTCCATGTATTTAAAAAAATTAATACAAGGAAGCATTAAAGAAATCAGGATACAAAATGAACCTCAAACATGAATAATCAAGGTGAATTTTCCACCTTCTGGTATGATTTTACAGTGCTTCTGCCTGTCACTGCATGTGCTGATGTTGCAGCAGCAGTGAACTACATTCACACAGGGATTCACAGTCTCATATTCAACACAGAGGTTTCGCTAGTATTCACAAAAAGCCCTCTCCTAATCTGGTGAGTTTCTACATTTCTGGCAGTGGGTATCATCAGGCTTAGCAGTCCCGGGCCTTAACAGCACCATGTAGTTTAGATCCTGTTTCTGCTTGTGGTGCCTGTGTGGCCAAATTTAAAGCTTATACTCAGAACACAAAAAAACCCACCCATAAGAGACATTTGCATGGTCTTTCTACCCCCTCAAAAAAAGAGAACCAGGTGCAGAAGCAGTTCTGCAGAAAAAGCTCTTTTTTAAGCTATTACATTTGTATTCATCCATCAGAACCTGTCTCCATGGTTTCTGAGTCTTCCATAGCTATTATAAAATTTATCCCCATAGTAAAATATAATTTATCATAAATTCTAATGACCACAATATTTTGTAAGATGTATTTTTTATATTTCTGTGAAATAACTCAGATGCAGAAGATTATTTTAAAGTTGCATTGATAAAGGATGTGTCAAATTTACCTGTCTCTTGCTACCATAACCCATGTAAAGCATGAAATATAGTAGAAATAAAATACATGGATAAAAACAGTTGTGATTGGTATTTCTCCTGCCCCCATTTCCACTGGTATGGCAGATAAACTATTCTTTTTCATGCTTACTGCTCATATGCTAAGGAATTAATTGCTCTAAACCTTTCAGGGTTGCTGGAAAATTAACAGTAGGCTCAAAATTCTATTGGTTAATGCTAGGTATAATAAAAAATGTTGAAGCTGCAGTGTATGTGATTTTCAAAAAGCTTTTGTCTGAGAAAAACAGAAATGTTTCTGGAAAAGTTTGAATGTAAAAGCAATTGAAGGATGTCAGCTGTATTACATATGGTTATGACACATTTTTTACTTGCAATATGAACATTGTCTTTGGACTGAGAGTCAACAGTAGCTATTGTCTTCATCAGAACTTGTGTCCTAGATGTGTTTAGACATACCAAAATAAGTGCACTTCCTGAAGCAACGGTAATAGATCTGCGTATCTCTGCCAGGCTGAGAGGCATGCAGGTAAGCTGTTTGAGATCAAATACAGACAGAGAGGAGGAAAACAGAGAGTAATTTTGGGGTCAGTTTAAAAGAAGTTTTATCTCTGGGATTTTTTAAAGTGTTTATTTAAATCAATTTCAAAAGAAAAATAGCAATTCAAAATAGCCATAACACTTAATACAGCTGAACCTTAGGCTATCACTGATCACTTAATATATCACTAAATTCTAAAAAGCACCCAAGGAGATCCCTCTCAGTAGTCTCATTCACAAATTCAAACAAGCACACGGATAAGATGAGACTCAAAGCTGCATTTTTTTGTTTTACCATGTTTAGAAATAACAGCGGTCACAGTGTGACAGCAGTAGTTCTAAAATGAAATATTATGTGGTAGCAAAACGAAGATAACATGGAAGGCAAAACCAGGTTGTATAGTCTCTGTTCTTCAGCATCTGCACCAAATGTGCCCTACATTAGCTAAAGTACCATACGAAAACAAGTTAATTGGTACTTCAATAATAAGTAAATACAGGCAACTAGTTTCCCTTTTGAAAATGAAGAAGCATTATTTATAGTTACACCTTTAACATTAACGTAATCTTTAAACTAATACTTCAGGTGTTTCCTGTGCACTCAAACTTTTTCCTCTTACTGTCTTTCTCTTACAGGGTTTTTTTGTAGCAGTTTTGTATTGCTTTGCAAACGGAGAGGTAAGTGACAACGCCATGAGAAAAGCTTTTAGTTCTAAACTGATTTAGAATTGATTTAGAAGTTTTCAGTTCTAAACTGATTTAGAAGGATGAACACACTGACTAGCTCTGTGAGAGCATGAGTACATTCTTTTGAACTGGTACAACTGCTCTGCAGGAAGAGAACAGCAAGACCTCTCACAGGTCTGGGGTTCAAATGCAAAGCATGCCACTGAAGCCTGAGTGGCTATAGGGCTGTGGAGGTATGGATACCCTGGGGTGTCTGGAACACCACTGGAAACCTGTGGTCAGCCACCTAAACCCCACTTCTTTCGTCAGAAGGAATCCCAGAATTCCTGTTTGGCCAGGCTAAACGCTCTCCTTGTTTACCCCTGAAGTCCATATGAAGTGACCAAATTTGGGGTGATGATTGCTGCCTCGTGTCCCTACCAAACACCTCTACCGAGTGCCTGGCTCCATCTCCTCCATAATCTCCTCATAGGAAGTATCTAGGCCTTCCTCGGCGTAAATGACCCCGTTCCCTCGGCCTCTCCTCAGGGCAAATGATCCAACCCTGATCTCTGCTGATATGTTCAAGCCTATCAACGCAGTTCTTGTACTGGGGGTCCCAAAATTCCATGAAGTATTCAGAGGCAGTCTCACAGTTACCGAGTAAAGGAGAGCAATCCCTCTTCTTGACCTGCTGGCTCTGCTCCTGCCCATACAAGCCAGTGCCTTCATCACCGTCACAGCTGTGTGCTGCCTTATTGCACTGACCTGCTGCAAGCTACCCCAGAAAATGATGCTATGTAGGATGTGGAATTAATCTCACTTAATTTTAAATGTTTTCTAAGTTGAATCTCACTGTCTGTACCTCCCTTATATTTGGTCTGGGTGCAGACCTCCACTCCTTGCAATAAAGAGACACATCTCCAGCATCTGCTCTGTTCTCGTCAGACCCCACCTGCAGTACTGTGTTCACATGTGGGGCCCCCAACATAAAAAAGACCTGGACCTGTTGGAGAGAGTCCAGAGGAGAGCCACAATATTAATCAGAGGGCTNAGCTGTGGATGCCCCATCCCTGGAGGGGTTCAAGGCCAGGCTGGATGAGGCTTTGGGCAACCTGGGCTAGTGGGAGGTGTCCCTGCCCATGGCAGGGGGGTGGAACTTGATGATCTTTAAGGTCCTTTCCAACCCAAACCATTCTACGATTCTATGATCAGTAGTGCTTCAGAGGTGGCACAGCCAGCTGGCGCGGTGCACTCTACACTGACACAAGTACAGGAATTTGGACACCTTCTTAAGGGCACCAGTAAAACACACGTGATGGACCCTATACAAAAGGTAGGCCATATGTTCCTAATATTTAACAAGAAAAACTGGAGCAATTTCAGAACAACTTAAATAAAAAACAGAGCTGGTGCTGGTCTGCAATACAGGAGTACTCGTCTAACGTTTGCACAGGGCACAGAACTGCTAGAAACATATACCAGTTAGAAGTTGCTCTTTTGGCCTTTTATCTCCTGGTCCAGCTGAGATCTCAGGTCAAAGGGTCTGCTGGTTAGAGCCAGGGCACATTCCGCTCCTCTGGTGAGCCTGGGGCTGGTCCTTCATCTGCAGCACTGGCTTGGGTGATGCAGGCAGCAGGATGTCCAGTGCTGAGGATTTAAGGCAGGCTGCCAGACAAAAAGCTTTAACAAAACAAAGCACAACACTCCAGCAAAGCTGCAGGGTCCTCATTTCCAGTCCTTAGGCTTTTCTCCTCCTCATCTCATTGAGCTGTAAACATGACAGTCACTTGAGCTCTCCCTCACGTCAGGATCACAGTCTATCAGAGACTCAGGGGTAGGAAAAAGCTTCCTACATTAGAGCGAAGAGGCAGACTTAGCAAACAAGTCTGTTTCTACCCTACAAGGACCTCTCCAGGTGCGAGATGCACCCCAAAGGGGCCAGAAACTCATCACTTGCACAAGCCCTCTCATTCGACAGCTAGCATTTGGGTTAGTGAACTGCAGGGTGGCCACGAGACATCACCATGGTCAGACTGTTTTCTTCTCCCCCTAGGTAAAGGCAGAGATCCAGAAGCAGTGGTCCCGCTTCCTGCTGGCAGATGACTTTGGCTGCAAACTCTGCTTTCTTGGGGAAAACATAAAATACCTCAGGAAATGTTCACAGAAACGAAAAAAACAGCAGTTTGGCAGCAAACACCACCTGTGCCTAGAGGCAAGCGAGCCCTGGGGTGTGCAGCTCCAGCAGGTGCTGGTGAAGCACAGGACAGAGCTCAGCCTGGAGCCAGGATGTGCTCTCCCGGCTCGTCCACGGGCGAGCATGTCAGACAGCAGCGAAGGAGAAGTCACGACTGGAGAGACAACCGAAGAAGTCTTCGAAGAAAGTGAGATTTAGAGATCTGCCCACTAGGATAGCACCTTCCAAAGCCACGTATTTTGAAAGATCTTCTCTCACCTCCAAACTGTATAGATCTCTGGGAATGCAATGCGAGGAGGAAGCGGTTAATATCCCAATTGCCCCAGTTTTCTTAATCCTGAGAAAAATGTTGAGCTGGATGTTGCTAACTTGTGTGGCTGGGGTAGAAGAGGTTTGCTGGATCAAAAAATGCTTTGAGTTGACCAGTCTGAAAGAGATGTACAGAAGGGAGCAGGATGTACTCTGCACATGAGTACTCTGGAAACATACATTGCGTCCCAGGAGCTTCAGCTAGGCTTGGCTGCCATTCTACTCACATAGTAGGAAAGGTGTTTGTTTTTCTCTTTCATAGCTGTGTTGCGTAAGTAGAGATATAGATGTAGAAGACTCTTCTCTCTGCAGACTAAAATCATCCCCCATCTCAAAAAAACCCCACCAGTTTCAGGCCAAACTGAACAGATTCTGTATAAGCAAAATGAAAGCATTTATATACATCAAAAATAAAAAAAGGCAAAAAACAAACTTTTGTTTGCATTTTTGAGCATTGTCACTTAACTAAGTGCAGGAAATGTCATTATGAAATGAAAGACCAAAATGTTTTTGTTTGAAAGTGCCCAGATTAACTGTTTTGATACAATTTTTGTTTGCTTATTTTTGTTTTGACTGTTTTTTTTGACACAAACTACACATTTTGATGCATCTGCAGGTTTGCCCTCCCTATGGTGCAAATGACAAAACAGATGAGTGGTAAAGTGCTGCTTCTATCTTCCTCCCAGGGGATTTGAAATGGATAATTACATGAGATTGTGACAGCACCAAAAGAATATTGTGAAATCCTTCTTAAAGCATTTAACAAGAAGCACAACAACATTTTAAATGTCACATACAGCTCACCTAGAGACCTATAAAATTCAATTTTTTGTTAATATTTTATGATCAAGTTTCCAAACTTGAGAAGATGAGCCAATTGGAACAATAAAAGGAAAAAGGCATGAGAAGATTAGCTGGCAATATTTGCCTACAATATAAACGCATACCCCAGGCGCACACGTGTGTAACTATCTCACCTGCAACTAGTCACACAGAGATGGGGAGGGACTCTGCATCAGGGAGTGTAGTGAGAGAACAAGGGGTAACGGGTATAAGCTAGAAGAGGGTAAACTTAGACTAGACATTAGGAAGAAATTTTTCACTGTGAGGGTGGTGAGGCACTGGAACAGGTTGCCCAGGGAAGCTGTGGATGCCCCATCCCTGGAGGGGTTCAAGGCCAGGCTGGATGAGGCTTTGAGCAACCTGGGCTAGTGGAGGGTGTCCCTGCCCATGGCAGGGGGGTTGGAACTTGATGATCTTTAAGGTCCTTTCCAACCCAAACCATTCTATGATTCTACGATTCTATGATTCTATGAACTTTTCCTGTATTTCACCAGCAAGCACTCTATTTTAACCTAAATGCCTGCAATGTAATGAAACATATCTTGGGCAACTGGCTCTAGGTGTCGCTGCTCGACCGCGGGGGATCCCCTCGTCTCTCCGCCGGTCTGTGACCCCTGAGAACACTCTGTGTCACCTGAGTCACTCTCAGGGCTGCTGGTGGGCTCTGCTCACGCACCTTCTCTCCGCCCGCTGCCAGCGCTCTGGCTGTCCTCCCCGGCATCTCCCCGGGGGCTGGCTTTGCCTTAGACCCCTGGTGCAGTTTACAAACGGCAGGGTTGGAGATAGGTTGCCTGTATCTTCAACGTGTTGTTTGAGCAGACTAAGATTATGCAGCTTATATAACTTACCAATGCTTTTAAAAATTATTTATAAGTCTACAAATGTTTAGACCTGTGAACTTCACCAGCTACAATATACTGTTTTCTCACAAAGAGCAGATAAATTCACTGACTAACACTAGGTCAAGAACACATCTGAGCTATCACATTTCTGGTACTTTTCAAAAAGTATTTCTTTTACGGTTCTGTCAGTGTTAAGAACTTAACCTATTTAATCAATTAAACTTTGTATATTTTGATAAAATATTAATAAAAAAGTAAACACTCGACCCATTTAAAAATATATCTGTGGTTTTAAAAGGCTTTTTACCAGAATGTGCACTCTGGTTACATAGAATTTTACTGCATTGGATTTCTCCACCACATATTAGAATCATCAGACGCCACATATCTGTTGATCGTGTCTTCTCCAATTTTAAAAAGACTGATTTCTTCTAGAGCTATTGTTAAGATATTAAAAAGCTTGAAGTGGTTTAAAATGCATTTTGCTTGGGTGCTAAAAATGTGAAAATTGTAAGATTTTACTTTATCCCAATAGTTTACTTTTTAGTTGCATTTGAAAGTATTTCAAATGGTCAGGAAACAGAATTTTCTGTGCTCTCAACAGCAATCCTGTTGGGTGCATTTTCTGCTCTCTGGTGTGTATGGTCTTTTTGCCTCTTTCAGTTTATAAAAATCAACTTTTTTGTATAAGCAGACCCCTGAGGCCTGATAAAAACAATCATCATATAGATTCCTTCAGAAAGCATGTTTGTAAGTAAATCAGCAATTTTCATATGAAAATACAGCATTATTTATTATATCACTGAAGCATGGAAGTTGTTAAATCTGGACGGGCACAAACACACGATGTATCTTTACAGAAATATTACAAGGTCCTCGGTTCTAAATAAAATATTAAGCCATCTAGAAGACAGCAGCAGACTCAACAATTCCAACATGTTGGTAGAGTCCATGAAAACAGCCATGAAAGAGTCAGCAAAGATAGCTGACTCTCCTAGGACGGTGAGGGCCCACAGCGAGGTATCCTCCTGGGATTTTCCTTTGTGGAGCCCCAGGGCTGCAGGAGGGACACTGCAGCCAGAGGAGCTAAGAAAAGCTGCAGCAGATGCAAGACAGAAGTCAGGCAACTTGCCAGGGTTCCTCCAAGTGCACATACTAGAGAGACAGAAACAGTTGGGAGAAATGGCAAGAAATACGTTCTCGCTCTGACAAAACAAGAGATGGAGGGGACAGACCGACCCAAACTGGTGTTTGTTGGCAAGTGATACTGTGTGTAAACTACTTATCCAATTGGCACAGTTTAATTATCAGACAGCAAAAACTTTAACTTTTCCCGAAGGTCTTTGCTTGAGCAGACCTAGTAACAAGATTTTTCTCTTTATCAAACAACTGCTCATCTTTACTCCCCAGATTTCCACTACCTTCGCTTTGTGAGCAAGAGTGGTGTGAGCTAAACGCGTCTTCCCTCTCAGCAAGAGAACCAATCCTCTCATGGTCCTGACAGGTTTGGTTTCTGCTGAGTCAGTCCATTAGGTAAGACACAGTGAGATATTCATGCTCAGGACATCACAGGCAACCCATGCTAAAAGCTGACTCTGACAGCTTTTAAGTTGTCTTGCCAAGGACTTTGCATTCCATCAGAACTTGTATGACAAAAAAATTAATCTCAAACCCAAAATAGCTTGTGGGGTTCAACAGAGCTTCCCCACTAATGTAGTGTGATAACTGACCTGATTTGTACAAATAAGGTTTACATAATCTTAATAATCTGCTCTGAGACGTACTATAAATTTTCATGTTTTACTACACATAGAGCACAACCTTCCAGACACAGTGGATCCTTCTATGGCCAAAGATGTCAGCTATATGCAAATTATGAACATGTACTTACATTCTTTGTTTAAATATATTGCTTCTGCATACCACGATGTGTTCCTCAAAGACTCAAGTAGTAAAGCACAAATAGTAATGACTCCAGCCTGGAGAGCTCTCTGTCAGTTATGCCTTGGAATCAATAATACTGGTTTGTATTTTTAAAATATGGAATAAATCTGGTAGATTAAGAGATGTGCCAGTTCTGTCGTAACTGATGTGCTCACTTCCCAAGGCACCAAAGAGGAATGAAGTAAGGCAAAGAGTCACACGTGTGCCACTTCATTGAATCCTACAAAAAAGACAAGTTTGGGAAGGTTGGATGTCTGTGAGACACTCCAGTGTCAATGTTATGTTTTCTTCCAGTGCAAAAGTGAGGTAATATAACAACCACTTTTTTTTTAAGAGAAAAAAGATTTCTTTAATAAAATAGATAAACAAGGTATCCTATGACAACTCGTTATTAAATTACAGTCATCTTCCCTCTAGGATGTTGAGGTTGGGATGAGAGGAAGTCTGCCTTAGCTACTAACCAAACTATGGCACAGTAACGGTGTTCCTGCACCTCCAGCCTTGAGTCCAGGAGATCAAATAGGTGATGCTGTGCTTCTGGGTCTGTGTAGACATCCCATACATCTACGCCTGGTACCAGCAATGGAGGAAGGGAAGCAGACATCTATCTTCCTCAGCAGTCTCGATCTTTGTGAGTGCTCAGCCTTCAGTGGAAATTGAAGACAACCTTGAGTGTGTGGGACAGCAGCAGGATGAGAAACGCCAAACCGTGACATACCTCCTCAGGAGGCTGTAGGCCACAGCTTCCTGGGCATAATCCCCTCATCCCAGGCTGATGTCAGCTTCTTCACCTACATGACAGAGCAAGCCATTACACGGGTGTTCTGCAGCCTCTGGTCAGTTTGTCCACCCCTCCGACACCCCTCTAGCACCAGCACCTGGCGCTGCTGGCAGTCCCCACTGCCACAGTCACAGCGTCTCCACTAGCACTTCCACAACAGCCTGACGGCAGAAGCTGCACTTGGGGACTTGTGGTGTCCACAGCTCGCCAGCTGTCACCATCTTGGTGTCTCCCACAGCACCCCTCACTCCCCTGGCTACCCCAGCATCCCCACCTGCCGTTGCTGTACTGGCCTATCGCTTTGCCAGGCTGCTGGGCAGGCTACACACATGCCTCAACTTTGTAGAAACTGTTCTTCCTTTCAGGATACTGCTTCTCCCTCTCATTTACTTCAGGAATTTTCTTGTTTTTTCCCATCAGTCCCAGCTCCAAGTAAAAAGAACTCTGGGGTCTGTACTCTGAACTCTGTGTCTTCCTGACATTAGTCCTTTTTTTTTTTTAATCAAGAATATTTAGCTGACATCATCTTTTTCAGCTTTCATAGCAACCATAATTCTGGATTTTTAATTATTTCTTTTCAGACTGCCATTCCAAACCTCACAAACCATCTCCTGTGCTAAAAGTCATCTCGTGTTTAGGTATCTTTGCAGTTATTCCTGAAGCCACGCAGAACTACGATGAGAAGCAGCTGTTTGTAAAATGTGCCACAGCAACTAGCTACAGGAAATGCAACTGAAGCTGCCACGTAACCAGGTCTCAAAGGCTTGAAGGCTCAGTTTCATTGTGTATCATGGTCATCTAATCGTAATAATTATTTTCTCCTATCACAGCCAAATTCTTATCGCTCTCCCTGTTTGTTGTTCAGCTTGTTTCTTTGCTTTCTCTGGAGTCAGCTCTGATTTTAAGCCCAGCAGCATCTCCGCAGACACTGTTGAGCAGCAGTCCCGGGCTGCTCACCCTCTCCCAGGGGCTGCCTTCTTCCACTCATGTATTCGAGTCCCTCCAGCGCTGAGAGTCTCATCTACTCAACCTGCTGTGTCTGTCCACCCAGACGCCAAAATCCTGTTTGATTTTACCACGTTCCACGAGTCCTTTCCTCACAGCATCCCAGTTTCCCTGCCTGGAGGACCACAGAGCTGCCAGAAAACGGCACAACGTGCAGGGAGTTTGGGCCCGCTTGGATGTGGAGAGCTGGCTCCGAACGATGTGTGCTCCTGACCATGGACACCACATGGGCCACAGCAGCAGCAGAGATGGTGAGGCTGACCGAGAGCTCCTGGCTTCCTCTCCTCCTTCGTGTTTAAGGGCTGGTGCTTAGGTCTGGCTCTGCGCAAGGCTTTGGGATTGCAGTCTGCACTATTGCAGATTCCTCTCTTCAGGCAGACAGTAAGAGGGTGCTAAACACCACCTGGAACAACTAAAGAAGCAACGAAAGAATTGCACCAGGGTTACTCTTCAGCTTTTTCCTGCCCCCTTCGTCTCACAAGGCCATCTCCAGCAGGTAGCCAGAGCTGAGGGGTGAGAGGAGACAAATGGCGTTTCCACTGAAAGCTGCCAGCTGTGGTTTAAGCGCACTCACGTTTGAATTTCATTAACACAATGAACAGAGGACTGGGACTCAGGATGTTTAAATTTTACACAAGATGACTTCCACCTTGCTGGGCAGCTTTGGAAAAGTTGCGTAAGCTCCATGTACTTCAACTTCCCCTTTGTGAAAGAAAGGTGACAGTAATGACTGCTTGTTCAAAGCAAGGGAGTCATGGGGTCATTATTACCATTTATACTTAAATCCAAAATGTCAAAAATTCAGACAAGAAACACCAGTCCAAACACAAGCCAAAATATAATACTTTTTTTTTCTCTAAATATTGTTATTTACAGACCTCCTTTAGGTGGTTTGATGCATTAGCATTCTTCCAATAGCATCCTTAAAGGCAGGGAAGGGGAGGTGGGTTGGTAATGGCTCAGGGTTACAGCTACGGGGAGCGGTAAAGCAGTAGGAAAGACATAGCACAAGTCTTTTTATTTGTACCTTATAAGGCACAAATAATGTACCTAAAGCCTTGAGGTTTGAGGATTTGCGGAGGCAGACAAAAATCTGAGAGGTGTCTCTGCAGATCTATTGGCAGTCACATGCTCCGGGCACTGCAATCAGGACCCTGAGCTCTGATCCCTAGAACAGCTGTAGAGGATGGGAAGGAGCACTGAGGAGGGGTGTAGCCGACATGATTTCCCCCCATTTTCAGACATTTGGGTATCACTGAACTCAAATTTCAACAACAGAAAAAAAAAAACAACAGTAACTGCCTTAATTCTCCTCTCAGCCAACACATGAAGTTGCATTGTAGTTGCTTTGAAATTCACAGTCAGAGATGTTACTTCTCACATCCCCCTCTATAAGCGCGATGGCAAACTTGTGCGCCAAAGACTAGTCTGTGCTGCGAAGCCCAGTTGGGTGAAGGCACCTCCTATGCCATGCGATGAGATAAGAACTGCTCAGGCACACACACTCCTGTGCCCAGTGCCAGAACTCTGTTGGCTGGCTCCAGGATATCTAGGCTCAATGTTTGTAAGCAGTGCATGAACCCACGGACAGATGGAGATTCCCAAAGAGTCTGGAGAGCACCGTGTGTATCACAGAATGCTAGAGAGTGGAAGGGACCTCGAACGCTGATCCAGTCCAATCCACCTGCCGGAGCAGGAACACCCAGATCAGATCACACAGGAACGCATCCAGGCGGGCTTTGAATGTCTCCAGAGAAGGAGACTCCACCACCTCTCTGGGCAGCCTGTTCCAGTGCTCTGTCACCCTCACTGGAAAGAAGTTTTTTCTCATATTCAAGTGGAACCTCCTGTGTTCCAGCTTGAACCCATTGCCCCTTGTCCTATCACTGGATGTCACAGAGAAGAGCCTGGCTCCATCCTCCTGACACTCACCCTTCACATATTTATAAACATTAATTAGGTCACCCCTCAGTCTCCTCTTTTCCAAGCTAAAGAGACCCAGCTCCCTCAGCCTTTCCTCATAAGGGAGATGCTCCATTCCCTTCATCATCTTTGTGGCTCTGCGCTGGACTCTCTCCAGCAGTTCCCTGTCCTTCTTGAACTGAGGGGCCCAGAACTGGACACAATATTCCAGATGCGGTCTCACCAGGGCAGAGTAGAGGGGGAGGAGAACCTCTCTTGACCTACTGACCACCCCCCTTCTGATACACCCCAGGATGCCATTGGCCTTCTTGGCCACGAGGGCACAGTGCTGGCTCATGGTCATCCTGCTGGCCACCAGGACCCCCAGGTCCCTCTCCCCTACACTACTCTCCAACAGTTCCGTACCCAACTTATACTGGAACCTGGTGTTGTTCTTGCCCAGATGCAAGAGTCAAGGATGGGATCCACCCGAGGGTACAGATGGAGCTGTCAGAAGTGCTCACCAAGCTCCTTTCAGTGATTTATCAGCAGTCCTGGCTTACTGGGGAGGTCCCAGTTGACTAGAGGCTAGCAAGTGTGATATCCACCTACAAGAAGGGCCAGAAGGAGGATCTGGGGAACTCCAGGCCTGTCAGTCTGACCTCACTTCCAGGGAAGATTATGGAGCAGATCGTCCTGAGTGCCATCACACAGCACATAAGGGACAATGAGGTGATTTAGCAAACTGCAGCAAGGCACACTGGCACTGCTGGAAACAGCTAACTGGAAACATTAGAAGTTCAGGTTAAAAAACCTCCAAAAACTCACCAGAGCTGGATACAGGACAAAGCCAGCCCTGCTCCTGCCTTGTTTCCCTGCTGGGACTTGAGTGGTTACTTCAGAAAATCCCTGGGGAAAGGTCTGCCTTTGAGATTTTACAACCTGTAGACCCACCTACCGGTGGCTTTCACAATGATTACTGCCGCTCCATGTGGGAACACGGGCTCCTCCCCAAGTCTTCACCAAGAAGTGGCTGTTTGAGTCCATTGTTCAAATGCGGTCACAGACTGCTCGTTTCAGTACTGTTCATGCAGAACCATGTAGCTTACAAGGGTCATTACCTGACAATGAAATCACTTTGACTTGAGCAGAGTGTTGAACACTCAGACGGCAGAACCAAGTGCACCCTCAGCAAGTTTGCAGACAACAACAACAACAGAGGGAAGGGATGCCATCCAGGGGGACCTGGACAGGCTGGAGAAGTGGGCCCATGGGAACCTAGTGAGGTTCAAGAAGGCCAAGTGCAACATCTTGCACTTGGGCCGGGACAATCCCAGGTACTTGTACAGACTGGGAGAAGATCTTGAGAGCAGCCCTGCGGAGAAGGACTTGGGGGCCCTGGTGGACGAAAAGCTGGACATGAGCCAGCAGCATGCGCTCGCACCCTGGAAGGCCAACTATGTCCTGGGCTGCATTAAAAAAGGGGTGGCCAGCAGGGAAAGGGAGGGGATTGTCCCCCTCTACTCTGCTCTTGTGAGACCCCATCTGCAGTCCTGTGTCCAGGCCTGGGATCCCCAGCACAAGAAAGGCATGGAGCTCTTGGAACGGGTCCAGAGGAGGCCACAAAGATGATCAGAGGGCTGGAGCACCTCTCGCTTAGGGACATGTTACACCTCAAGGACAGCAGTTCCTGTGATCTCCGAGAAGGGGTAAATGCTCCCAAACCGCTCCCATTGTCTCGAAGCCCAGACCGACCCAGCACCATCTCACTGTTCACAAATTCCCTGAGTTTAACTTCTTTATTGACAGACAACACGAGGATGGACACAACTGTCCCTGGGGTAGAGTGTGGGGAAGCCACCTCCTCAGCCCGACCATGATGACGTGTTGTAGGGAGCTTTCTTCAGGCTCTCCAGGAAGAACTGCTCCTCTTCTAAGAAATCGTGGTCCTGAGAAGAGAGGGAGGGATGGGTATGACAGAGTGCCACAGAGACAGGGTGACAGGCTAGGGCGTCACACATGAGCCAGGGAAGTACCCCAAACCCTCCTCCGTGCAGTGAGCAGGGGGCAGGCACCCACCCGTGGTACCCCCGGGGGCAGGGGCTCCCCCCCAGAGCCCATCACCGCACCCTCTGAGCGGGACCCAGCAGGGAAGCACAGGGCTGATGGGAGAGGATGGGGACACCATAAAGCCAGGGTCCAGGAGAGCTGGCTTCTCCCACCCAGGGATGGGGTGAGGAGAGGGGCAGCCTCATCGAGAGACGGATGTTCGGGATGAGCCTGAGACAAGCTGTGAGGATCCACCCATCCTTGCTTCTCCTATCACTCATCTAGGTGCCCACCGCTTCTGCAAGCCCGCCCAGCCCTGGGGCTCAGGAATGGTCTTAGGAGACCCCCCACCCGGGGGCTCTCAGGCTCGAATCAGACTTCCCCCAGCCCCGCTCCCACCCAGCTGGTGTGAAGCCCCTTCCAGCCCCAGTCTCCCACCACCTCACCTGCTGGGCCCAGTGCGTCAGCAGCAGCAGCAGTGTGGCGTGGAGCCCTGCGGAGCCGGCTGCGGCCAGGGTTTCCGTCCGACCCCCTGGGCTGTGCCGAGGGAGCACCCTGCCAGGAGGTGGAGAACCTGGAACGAGAGCCCAAGCATGCGGTGCCAGCACCACGAGAGAAACTGCAGCCTGAGACAACAGAGCATCCTTTTGTTTGCTGCCTGCACGTCCCTGCAGCAGGGTCCTCCCCAACCTCCCCGTGCCAACGGGCTTTAATGCACCTGCCTCTCCCTTCCTGCCCCCTCCACTCCCTCCTGGCACTGCCCTGGCTCAGAGAGCTCCACTGAGCTCCTTCAGAGGACAAGGAGCCCAGCTCATCTCTGAGGCACATGGACAGGGGAACTAGAGCAGCCCCCAGGCACATCCCCAGCCTCCTGGAAAGAGGAACACAAGTGCAGCTGCCCCCAGCATCTCCCTTCCCACCAGCAGCGTGCAGGAAGCCTTACACAATGTGCTGGAGAGGCCTCTCGTAGGGGCACTGAGGTCCTGCTCTGCGGTCAGCAGCGCCGTGGCATTGCTGGGCAGCTCCTGGCGTAGCTGCTGGAGCTGTCTCCTCTGGTGAGCCATGCCCAGGCACTCCTGCCCCGTCCCCGGGAGAAAGGGAGAGAGAGAAGCCGTTAGCAGAGGTGCAGACCCTTGGCATGGCAGCCCCAGGCCAAGAAGCGAAGGTGAGGGGGTATTGGCCTGGTGCAGATGCTGTTCCTGCTGCTTCTGCTGCTCCAGGGGCTGCTGCATGACCTGCAGCTGCTCTGCTGCTTGGGCACCTCTCTGTGTGCCTCCCGCAGGGCTCACTCCCCTTCCTCGTCCTGCTGGGACCAGAGCTGCAAGGCAGAGCAGCTGGAACAGCTGGGGACAGGGACCCTCGCTGCCCTGGAGCAAGGCTCCTCGGTGCATTCCCTTCTTCCCCTCCCAGGACAGGACGAGGATTCACAATTTCCGGAGGGCTGTGACACTCCGGCTTTGCTGCCGGCCTGCGTACAGCTGTGAACTGCAGCGCAGATGCTTCGCTCACCTCCATCATGCTTTTCACCTCCTCCTGCTGCTGCTGGACGCGCAGCATGGCCCCCTTCACCTTCTCCTTCTCCAGCCTCAGCTCCTGCCAGGCCTCGTCCAGCAGCTCCCTGTCCCGCACCAGCTGCTCCTTCTGGGCCTCCAGCGCGTGGCTGCGGCTCTTCAGCTCTGCCTGCTCCTAGGATGGGCGCGACAGAAACCGATGCATCACCTGCCCTGTCCTGGACACTCTCTCATGTCTTCCCAAAGGATGGGAGAGATCTGCCCCCGCGGAGCTGCTCGTGTGCGCCCGTGCAGAGCAACAGCGCCAGGGCTCCAGCAGTGCCCTCAGCCCCCCGCCCCGGGGGACCAGGGCCGGCCGAGCGGGGACGTACAGACACACGCACACACACACCCTCCTTCCCCAAAAGGACCGAGCCCCTCGCCACCTTGCACACCCCGGAACACGCTCCAGGGGCAGTCTGGCAGCAGTGGCAGCATCCAGCCCGAAGGGTTCTTTTCTGCCCTGGCAGTCCTGCTGCACTGCCTGTGCCACACATCCCCTCTGAACAGCCCCCGGGGGAGCTGAACTGGCTCCGGACGCAGCCCCATGGCACGGGGACGTTTTGCCCAACCCACCACGGGGGTTTCCTCGCAGCAGACCTACAACAGAGGGGCCTGCCCCTGGTCTGGCTGCCCAGAGTCCTCCCAGGGAAAGGGCAGAGAGAGAGGCGACTGATGCTCCAGCCAACACCTCCAACAGGCTGGTGGCAGCTGCTCCTGCAACAACCTGATGCTCCCACCCCCAGTGACAGTGACGGCTCTGTCTCAAACACCTGAAGGCGGCTCTGGATGTCTCCCCGGGGGGCAGGGCCCCCCGTGAGCCTGCCAGGCAGTGCTGGAAGCCACGGGAAGGGGCTCCGCTGCGGTACCTTGGCCAGGCTGAGGATGCTGCCCTCTCTCTGGGAGTCCCTCTGCAGGGTTCGGTCCATGTCGCCCTCTATCCGCTCCTTCCTCAGCCGCTGCTGGGTGTGAAGTTCAGCCCACTCAGCCATCAATTTGCGTTGCTCCTCAGAGCACTTCTGCATCACTGACTTCTGCTCCTCCAGCAAAGCGCTCTGGAGAGCATCGCAAAAGAGGGAGAGAGAAAGCACTCAGTCCTATTTGCCGTAGGGTTTTTCTCCTCTAACCCATCGCTGCCACTAAACCCCACGCCACATCTAGAGGCTGGTTCGAGCCCATGGCGCCTGGCGGGAACCCTGCACGGAGAGCTCTGGCCCCACACTCCTCGAGAACCAGCACGCATTATGCACGCACGCAGCAGCCTCGTGCATCCGCCTGCCAGAGGGTTGGTCTGACTGCGATTCACCGTGCAACCAGCTGTGGGATTGAGGAGGCAGAGGGCTGAGGAAGGAGGATGCCACCCAGCACCCAGCTCCTTCCTCCACCACACACTGCAGCGCAGCCCCGCTCAGACTCACGGGACGTGCCAAAAGCCCCTGGAGATGTCCGCCCCACCTCACCTTCGCCCTCTCCAGCTCTGCCCGCTGCACGGAGAGCTGCTGGGTCAGCATTTGCCGCTCCTCCTCCAGCGAGCGCTGCAGTGATTCCGCTTTGGATTGCTCTGCCGTCGCCTTCCATCGCTCCTGGGTCCAGACCCAGAGGAGAGACAGACGCCATTCACGGGCTCCAGACCAGGGACCTCCAGCTGGCAAGACACACACCCCACAGCCGGACAGGAGAGCTGGGCTGGGCAGAGGGCACAGCGTGGGCTCACCTGCTCCAGCAGCCGAGTCTGCTTGTCCAGCCTGGCCTCCATTGTGGCCATCACCTCCTGGAATCGGCTCCGCTCCTCCTCCATATCCCTCTGCTGCTGCGACAGCCTGTCCTGGAGCACTGGGGAGAGGCAGCAGCAGGACCGTGAGCAGCAGGAGGGGGGAAGCCCTGCTCTGTCCACACCACATTCATGGAAAAACAGCACATGTTTGTGCTCATCGCCTTCTGCACATCCTGGGGACACTTTTGGGAAGGGGAGACCCTGAGACGTCCAGTGTTTCAGGTCCCAGTCCCTGCCTGACTCAGAGCAACTTCTCCCTGCTTTCTGGGTGTGCCCAGCCCCGGCGGGGACCCCGCAGCCGTTTGGGCGCGGAGGAACGGCAGACATACTCTGGAGCTGCTGGTCCCGCTGCCGTGCCCCCGTGGCCAGCTCCTCAGCAGTGGTGCGGTGCACGGCCTCCACCCTGTGCGAGAGCTCATGCAGGTCACCGCAGAACTTCTCCAGCTGCCCAGTGACGCCGCTCAGAGACCTGCAGAGAGGAGGAGGTGGAGGGGCACCCCTGGGGGACACGCTGCATCTCACCGCCATGGCCAGGGGGATGTGTGGTGGCCAAAGGCCAGGCAGCCCTGCCCTGAACCGCTCTGGGTCACAGCAGAGCAGCAGAAAGATGGAGCTGCTGCTTAGGGGAGTACTGACGGATGGGAAACAGCTCAGCACCCCTGGAGGCAGCACGGGGGAGAGGAGAAGGCCCCCGCTCCTGGGGTCTGAAGCTGGTTCTCTGTAGGGACAGGGACCAACGCGGGGATATGACACCGGCCATCGGTACCTGATGGGTGAAAAGGCGCTGGTCACCGCCTCGACCTCCCAGTCTTTCAGCTGCTTCAGCCGCTGGAGCTGATCGTCATGGTCTTTGTGCATCTCCTGGACAGACACCCTGCGGGACACAGGGGAAGGAGCCCACCGCGGGCTGCTGCAAACTGGTGCTTCCCTGACGGGCACCATGAAGAGGCCTGGCTGTGGGGCTGAGAACCAGGTCCCAGGAGCTGAGCTGGCATGGGGGTCTGCCACGGGGCACCCCCACACCTGGGGTGATGGGCTTCACTGCTAGAAACTGATTTCTCAGTGGTTGACCCAAACTCTGCGGACACCAGTGACTCCCTGCCCTGACTCAAAGGGATTTGGCAGAGTTCAAACCTTGGGGCCGCTTGTGCCGCTCTCACCGGTGCAGCTCCCGCAGCCGCTCCAGCTCCAGCGCGTTCTGCTGCTCCAGCGTGGCCAGGCGTTGCTGGTGCTGCGCCAGCAGCTCTGCCCGCGACTGCTCCGCGTCCTGGCTCTGCGACAGCAGCCGAGCCACCAGCCGCTCCTTGTCCTGCCGCAGCCACTCCTCCCTCTGCCTGTAGGTCTCCTCCACCAGCTTCACCTGGCTCCTGCCCGGGGAGGTCACAGCAAGGAAGAAGTGTTCCTTTCATGGCAAGGCCTGGCACTCTCCCCCCAAAGCGCATTCGGGGATTTAGGAGCAGAGGGGTGTCGCTGTGTGCATGGGGAAACACACAGACTCTGCGCAGTCTGTGCCCCGAACCCTCCTGCTGCTGCTGCTGCCCGGTGAGGTGCCCTGGCTGGGGACGTGCTGGCAATGGCACCGGCCCCTCCTCCCCGTCACCCATGGCACAGCGGTGGCAAGAGCGGACCCCCGTGCTGGCTCACCCGGGGGGCTGTGCTCTGTCCCCATCAGGTCCGCATTGCCATGGCTACGTGCCTGCCCACCCCAGGGATGGATTTGGGAATCGCTAAAGCACTCCCAGCCCAGGGGAGATGGACAGGGCTGCAGGCAAGGACCGAGGGGGACAGCACAGGCAAGAGCCTGGTACCTGGCAGAGCTCTCCAGGAGATCCAGGTCATCCTGGTGCCGCTTCTGGAGACTCTCCAGCAACAGCTTGTGCTGCGTCCGCTCCAGCTCCAGCGTCCGGACCTGCCAGGCACCCGGGGAGAATGTCCTTGTGCCGCCCTGGGGACAGAACTCCCCCAGCAGCACTTGGTGGCCCCAGGCATCTCTGGACAGGGAGTTTTCTTCTCTCTGCCCTGCCACCCTGATGCTCTTGGGAGTGGACGTGGCCCCTTCTCCTCCCCAGCTCAGCCGTGGTTCGCCATCCCCCAGGCGCCGGGGCTCACCTGGCTCTCCAGCTCTGCCACACGTGCCTGGGCGCTGAGCAGCAGTGCCCGACAGCCTGACGCATCCTCACCGAGCGGGGCTGTGGCAGCCCCCAGCCTCCTCTCCTGCAGCAAGCCCAGGGCTGGGGACTCTGCCTGTGGGGATGGAGAGAGGAGATCGAGGCCCTTTAGGACCAGTGGCTCTGGGCTGTGGCCGTCAGCCCCCAAAGGAGGACACATGCCTCCCCTGCAGCTGTGGGGCAGCCTGGAGAGGGGCCCTGGGTGCGGTGACCTGCCCATGGAGACACAGGGAGGCTCTCAGGGACGGATGGCCCTGGGGAGAACACCTCCTGCTCGCCTGGGAATGGCGATCCAGCCCCAGCCCACTGCAGTCCCTCCTCTACCCTTCTCCAGCCCAGCCCNCCAGCTGCCCAGTGACGCCGCTCAGAGACCTGCAGAGAGGAGGAGGTGGAGGGGCACCCCTGGGGGACACGCTGCATCTCACCGCCATGGCCAGGGGGATGTGTGGTGGCCAAAGGCCAGGCAGCCCTGCCCTGAACCGCTCTGGGTCACAGCAGAGCAGCAGAAAGATGGAGCTGCTGCTTAGGGGAGTACTGACGGATGGGAAACAGCTCAGCACCCCTGGAGGCAGCACGGGGGAGAGGAGAAGGCCCCCGCTCCTGGGGTCTGAAGCTGGTTCTCTGTAGGACAGGGACCAACACGAGGATATGACACCGGCCATCGGTACCTGATGGGTGAAAAGGCGCTGGTCACCGCCTCGACCTCCCAGTCTTTCAGCTGCTTCAGCCGCTGGAGCTGATCCTCATGGTCTTTGTGCATCTCCTGGACAGACACCCTGCGGGACACAGGGGAAGGAGCCCACCGCGGGCTGCTGCAAACTGGTGCTTCCCTGACGGGCACCATGAAGAGGCCTGGCTGTGGGGCTGAGAACCAGGTCCCAGGAGCTGAGCTGGCATGGGGGTCTGCCACGGGGCACCCCCACACCTGGGGTGATGGGCTTCACTGCTAGAAACTGATTTCTCAGTGGTTGACCCAAACTCTGCGGACACCAGTGACTCCCTGCCCTGACTCAAAGGGATTTGGCAGAGTTCAAACCTTGGGGCCGCTTGTGCCGCTCTCACCGGTGCAGCTCCCGCAGCCGCTCCAGCTCCAGCGCGTTCTGCTGCTCCAGCGTGGCCAGGCGTTGCTGGTGCTGCGCCAGCAGCTCTGCCCGCGACTGCTCCGCGTCCTGGCTCTGCGACAGCAGCCGAGCCACCAGCTGCTCCTTGTCCTGCCGCAGCCACTCCTCCCTCTGCCTGTAGGTCTCCTCCACCAGCTTCACCTGGCTCCTGCCCGGGGAGGTCACAGCAAGGAAGAAGTGTTCCTTTCATGGCAAGGCCTGGCACTCTCCCCCCAAAGCGCATTCGGGGATTTAGGAGCAGAGGGGTGTCGCTGTGTGCATGGGGAAACACACAGACTCTGCGCAGTCTGTGCCCCGAACCCTCCTGCTGCTGCTGCTGCCCGGTGAGGTGCCCTGGCTGGGGACGTGCTGGCAATGGCACCGGCCCCTCCTCCCCGTCACCCATGGCACAGCGGTGGCAAGAGCGGACCCCCGTGCTGGCTCACCCGGGGGGCTGTGCTCTGTCCCCATCAGGTCCGCATTGCCATGGCTACGTGCCTGCCCACCCCAGGGATGGATTTGGGAATCGCTAAAGCACTCCCAGCCCAGGGGAGATGGACAGGGCTGCAGGCAAGGACCGAGGGGGACAGCACAGGCAAGAGCCTGGTACCTGGCAGAGCTCTCCAGGAGATCCAGGTCATCCTGGTGCCGCTTCTGGAGACTCTCCAGCAACAGCTTGTGCTGCGTCCGCTCCAGCTCCAGCGTCCGGACCTGCCAGGCACCCGGGGAGAATGTCCTTGTGCCGCCCTGGGGACAGAACTCCCCCAGCAGCACTTGGTGGCCCCAGGCATCTCTGGACAGGGAGTTTTCTTCTCTCTGCCCTGCCACCCTGATGCTCTTGGGAGTGGACGTGGCCCCTTCTCCTCCCCAGCTCAGCCGTGGTTCGCCATCCCCCAGGCGCCGGGGCTCACCTGGCTCTCCAGCTCTGCCACACGTGCCTGGGCGCTGAGCAGCAGTGCCCGACAGCCTGACGCATCCTCACCGAGCGGGGCTGTGGCAGCCCCCAGCCTCCTCTCCTGCAGCAAGCCCAGGGCTGGGGACTCTGCCTGTGGGGATGGAGAGAGGAGATCGAGGCCCTTTAGGACCAGTGGCTCTGGGCTGTGGCCGTCAGCCCCCAAAGGAGGACACATGCCTCCCCTGCAGCTGTGGGGCAGCCTGGAGAGGGGCCCTGGGTGCGGTGACCTGCCCATGGAGACACAGGGAGGCTCTCAGGGACGGATGGCCCTGGGGAGAACACCTCCTGCTCGCCTGGGAATGGCGATCCAGCCCCAGCCCACTGCAGTCCCTCCTCTACCCTTCTCCAGCCCAGCCCCACCGCTGGCCTGGGTCCCTCCTCCCCAGGGGACACCCAGCAGCCCCTACCCAGACACAAGGATTTTGGGCTCTTGTTTGCTGGGGACAGACCCAAGGGTAAGACCATGAGTCCTCCGGGAGACAGCATGTGTCCTGCCACGAGGGCAGGGCGAGGAGGACCAGCTGGAGGAGAAATGGAGCCTTCCCAGACCAGCCAAGTGCTGCCCTCTCTGTCAAAGGCTCTAATTCCCCTTCAGGTGTCTACAAACAACCTCGGAGCATCTTCACCACTCTACCAGGGAAAACCAGCTGAAGAAAAAGTCCTTTAGCAACTGGAGCCTTTTTTGTCTAACTAAGAGGATATATAGCTATGCCTGGGGAGCCATGGAAATGCTGCTCAGGCAATGCAGGGCTGCAAACACGCATGATTTACAAAGCATCCCGTGCACTCGCACTTTGGCCTGATAAACACAACGCCTGGCATCTCGAGGCTCTCCACACACTTTGCCTCCGTGAACATGGGCTCCCAGAGGTGCAAAGCAGGGCCACCCTTCCTCCAGCCAAGGGGGCACAGACAGAGCTGGATGCTGGCGAGTCGGCAGGGGAGGGCTCAGGATCACAGCCCTTGACCCGGCACCTCTCGAGGGCACAGGACCAGCAGACCTACCTGAGCGAGCGGGGCAGGGCCCTGCATCTCCTGCTCACTGGGGAACAAGGCTGTGGGCACTGAAAATTGAACAAACCTGGGATTCAGACCTGGCAACGGGAACCGTTCCCTCCCAGAAGGATGGGGGACTGGGTGTCCTGGGCAGAGCAAGAAGGGTCCTGCTCCACTCCGGCGGACAGTGACGGGCTTGGAGGGTCAGATGGGCTTGTGCGTACCCGCGCCCCTACCCCACCCCACGCACAAGGGTGGGACTCTGCTCTGCAGAGTGAGTCTGGGGGCAAAGCACGGCTCCTCCTCCATCTCCATCACCTAGCGAGGAGGCTGGGTCCCCTAAACTGCTTTCAGTGGCCCCTGAGCTGGTGCACAGCCTCAGCCCAGGGCAGGAGGGGGTCTTCCAGCACGCAGCACTGGTGGGACAAGTGCGGGGGCAGCAGGAGGGAGCGGGGAGAGAGAAGGGACAGCGGGAACTGATGCCCACCCCTTGCTTGGAGACAGCAAGTCCCTTGCAGCCCTCTGAAACCCCAAAGGCGGCACTGCAGAGCTTGTTGAGCCCCAGCACCATGTCCCCACCATGCCACGAAATGAGGATGGGGGGATCCTGCAGCTTGGCAGCCTGCTCTGACAGCAGCCAGTCAAAGCCTGGGCAGCACCCACGCGGCCAAGGGTGATGTGGTGACTCCTGCCTTTTTTGGGGCAGGGCTGGGCAGGGCAGGGGGACCCTCTCTGCACACTGCTGCCCAAATTGTCCCACCGCCCAAAACGTACCCAGGGCGCTGGCGTCTCTGCAGGGATCCCCCTTCGCAGCCTCTGATGGGCGAGCTGAGGCTGGTTTCGGGGTGCTGAGCCAGGGGACCGGCCGCCTGCAGGGGCACAGAGACACGAGTGATGCACAGCAGCGTCACAGCTCAGCAAGAGGCGTGCAGACGTTCTCCTGCTTGGATTTTCTTGAAGTGCAAAGCTTGCCTGTCCCACTGGGATCAAACAGGCACGAGCCCGCTGATCCTCAGAGCTGCCTTCCCTCCCACTTACAGAGGTCCCAGACCAAAGGGATCACTGCTGGCTACCAGCCCTCCCCATTCCCCAGTCTCACCACGGAGCTGCTTTCTGCGGGAAATCTCCCCCATGGAGGATGACTGAAACAAAAAGGAGGCCTCACCTGCAGCCATCCGTGCTCGCTGCCGTGTCCTGCAGGGCAGCTGCCTGCTGCGGTGCTCCTGCGGAGGCGGCTGGCTGGCTGCAAGCAAAAAGCATCTTACGTGGGAGACCCAACACCAGCTCCTGCCTCGCAGGGGAAAGCCTCTGTCCCCCTCAGCTGCGGCAGCGTTCAGCCTTTTGGCTGCACAGGGAGCAAAGACACCTCAAAACCTCCATCACCGCTGTTTCTCCCTGCTGGAGCCACCCCCGTCCCCTGGGCTGCAGCAGCCCCAGCTCACACACCCCTGCCCACTGCACACGGCTGTTTGTCTGCGGTTCCCTTCCCAGCCCCATCCCAACGGCACCAGGCTGAAGCGTGTCAGCTCAGCTGCAGGAGGTGGTTGCCCTGGAACTGGGAGGAAGGAAGGGGAATGAAGGCAGGAAGGAGGAACGTGGGGGAACTCGTGGAGGCGTGCTGACCCAGGACAGCTCAGCAGGACACAGGGCAGCATGTGCCGTCTTGGCCACACCTGGGAGGAGAGCACAGAGGTGTGATGGGACTGCAGGCTGGAGCAGCAGGAGAAAGCCCCATGTTGTTACACCAACCCAAGACAAGACAGCACTTCATATTTATTTCTTCAGTCTGAGCCAAGGGTTTCTGAAAGGTCCTGCTGGAGCAGCTACAAGTAGAGCAGACGGAATCGGTGCGGCCATCAACCGTGCCCTTACCTGACAGGAGAGCAGGGATCCAGCCCTTCACCTGGGGCCTCTGAGGGCTCGGCATTGCTCTCCCGAGCCTTCACTTGGGCTTTCTTGCGGGACAACAGAGCACTCAGCCAGTCCTCCTCCTCCTGCATGTCGCGTCTAGCCGCTGCCTCCTCTGGAGCTGGGAGCCGGCTGGCAGGGCCGGGCTGCCTGGCTGCGGCAGGGCTGGGGAAGCTGACTGTGGGACTGGCCTTCGCTGGAGACGGCAGCTCCGCATCTATCACTCCCTCATCCTTCCAACTCAGCCAGTCGCCTCTAGCCCTGCTGCCCTGCAAAGGGCTTCTGCTCACTGCAGGAGGAGGTTTAGAGTGGGGCTGCAGGTGCCATTCACTGCTGTTCTCAGCCAAAAACCTGCTGCAAGGAGAAGCAGTCGCACACCTGCCTGCGAGAGGACCCTGCGGACCCTGCCAGTGAAGGGACCGCAGGGACCCTGCCTCCTCTGCCACAGCGGCAGCACGGCTGGAGCAACAGACACACACACAGAGCACCATACCTCACTGACGACCTTCTTAACATCTGGCCCGCGGGCACGGAGGCCACCCTGGGCTGGGATGCTCCAAAGACAAAATCCTCCTCGTCCCAGCCCTCTTCCTTCCCTGTTCAGACAAGCAGCCTTGGGTCAGCACCCAGAGGAGCAGGCAGCAGCAAAGACACCAGCTTTCCTCCTCCACTGCAATTCCCACTGGGGTCGCTGCCTCTGGGAAAACACAGCTGGAAACTTCTTCCCTGGAAACCTGCAAGCAACGTGCCTCCCTAGTGTCATTGGGCAAATTGTGTTTCTTGGGAATCCGCCCACGTCCAAAGGCAACTGACTTACGGCCACTGTGCAAAGACTCCCAGGCTGCCTCCAGGGCAGAGGACACCACTTTTCCATTAGCTGCCTTCCCTCCTGCCCTGACCGAGAGCCCAGCAGCAACCCTGCTCCCTGCTACAGAAAGGCTATTTACCCTGTAAGGGCATTAGAAAGCAATCGCGCTCCCCCAGGCCAATGCCGTCACCTCTGCAGACCTTCCCAGTGCCCCTGGCTGTGCTCACCTGGTTGCTTTTGGTGCTTCTTATCCAGCTTGAACTCCCTTCGCTCTCCTGTGTCTGGCTGTTCCAGGATTTGGGCCATGGAGCCTCGTCCCTGCAACTTCTCCAGCTTGGTGCCGGCTGGCCGGAGCTCCTCTCTGTTGGGGACACAGCAGGAGATGAGTTTCTCTCAGAGGCAGGGCTGTTCCTCAACACACAGCCTTGCCAGGGTGCTCTGGCTCTTCTCTCTGAAATAAGGCTGCTCTTGCCCCTTTCTTGGACCCGCAGGCAGAAGCTAGGAAGTCCTCCAGCATTTTCCACCCAGCTACCCCCCAGCATGGTGACACCATCTCATGCACAAGACAGCCCCTCCTTTGCTCCCACTGCCTTTTCATGGCCCAGGAATGCCTTACTCTTCTGCCTTCTTTCCCCGCTTCTCATCTCCTTTCAGGCCATTGCCAAATCCCAGCGCATCCATCCAGTCATCACCACCATCTTCAAACATGAGCTCCCCCTTCCTCCGGACCAGGGCCACGGTGTGCAGCTGTGGCTGCGATGGGGGTGGCTCTGTGGATGGGATCACACACAGCAGGAGGTTTCATTGGGGCTTTCATTTTTTTCAAACAACAAGAGAGCAAAGCAGCCCTGCCTGCTCTTTTTTTCTCCAGACCATTTACAAAGTCACTTGGAAACAGCTCTTTTCAGGGACCAGATCTCACAGCAAGTGACAAAGTGGCAGCGCACTACTGCCTGTTGTGTGACCAGACATCCGCTAATGGCACATTGGCTGACACTGACACTGGGGGTTCCAGCTCTGCCTGATACCAGGCGCTTTTTCAGCTTTGCAAGTTTCCAGGCAGGTAATTCCTGCCCTCCTTCCCCCCAAGTCCCTGCTCCACCACTACGCCTTAGTCCTTGCCTAACCCACCAGCTGCTACTTGTGTGCAGAATGGATTTCTCAGGGATTTCAGGGGACTGTCAGACCCAAGAGCACCCCTGCTGCAGGAACAAGAGGGATGAGTGCCTGCAAGAGAGCCACGGCGCAGCTGGAGCCCACCCAGAGGTGCCCCAGCTGTGGTTTGGCGTGGACCGGTGATGCTCTCAGCCACCCAAATCCTGACCTAGGAAACTTGTCACAATCGACCCCTTTACCAAGCTGCTCTATAAATCTTTCTGCTGGTTCATAAGAGATGCAACTAGGTGGCTTTCCATTTCACGTCTTGACATCACACAAACTCATCCAGGCTGCTGCCTCACTGAATACAAAGAGGACGCATCGAGTAACCTCGCTTACCTTTCTCTTTGCTCCATTCTGCAGTTTTCTCAGGGCTGCTTTTAGCACCTGTTGGAGCTGGCATCTCAGGAGCACCCTGCTCCTCACTGGCCAAAAGCCCTGCTAAAGGATCCTCGAAATCTGGGAATTTCCCTGGAGGGGCAGAAGAGGAGAATAACAATAATAAAAAGAAACAAAACAAGAAACCCAACGTTCTTTAGAACAGCTCTGTACTAAGCCGAGCACTGCTCCCACTGCGTGCACACGGGCAGTGTGCGCTTGCATCCCAGAAAGCGAACCGTGTCCTGGGCTGCATCAAGAGAAGCATCAGCAGCAGGTCAAGGGAGGTGATTCTCCCCCTCTACTCTGCTCTCGTGAGACCCCACCTGCAGTCCTGTGTTCAAATGTGGGGCCCCCAACATAAAAAAAAACTGGACCTGTTGGAGAGAGTCCAGAGGAGAGTCACAAAATCAATCAGAGGGCTACAGCACCTCCCCTATGAGGACAGGCTGAGAGAGTTGGGGTTGTTCAGCCTGGAGAAGAGAAGGCTCTGAGGAGACTTAATAGCAGCTTCCCAGTGCCTGAAGGGGGCTACAGGAGAGATGGGGAGGGACTCTGCATCAGGGGGGTAGGGAGAGGACAAGGGGTAACGGGTATAAGCTAAAAGGGTAAATTTAGACTAGACATTAGGAAGAAATTTTTCACTGTGAGGGTGGTGAGGCAGTTGCCCAGGGAAGCTGTGGATGCCCCATCCCTGGAGGGGTTCAAGGCCAGGCTGGATGAGGCTTTGGGCAACCTGGGCTAGTGGAGGGTGTCCCCGCCCATGGCAGGGGGTTGGAACTTGATGATCTTTAAGGTCCTTTCCAACCCAAACCATTCTATGGTTCTATGATTCTATATCTGACCGAAGCCATGAACGCAGATTCTGCAGGGACCTGGGGTACCCTTGAGTCTCCCCAAACTTCAAACACTCAGTGGCCTCATTTCTGTTTGGTTTTTCCATCTTTTCCTTCTCTAGAAGAAAACAACTCAAAATTGGGGCACTTTAATGCTTGCCCACTTTTTAGGCAACGGAAAAGTGGAGAAGAAAGCCCACTGACATCCCCTAAAGCCAATTTGTGATTTTATCAGATGCTGATCTTGGTCAAAGCGCAGGCTTTGACATCTGCACCTCACCCGCGCCAGGAAACCAATCTCCCTGCTTGGAAGTTGGTCAGAACTCCCCCCTCCCCAGCACAAGGGTCTCCACGTGCTAGAGACAGACATTACAAATCAAAGCACAGATGAAAAAGCAAATGCCCTCAGGAATTGTCTCCCAGCCCCATCCTGGCAAAGGCCTCAAACACTGAGCAGTCATTATTTTTCTTTTGGTCACCCCCAAGGGATTACATTTGGACTGGCACTGCAGAGGTGGTGTTATCGCAGCATAACAAGAGGCCAGGCCAGGAATCTCTCAAGGGACAACACATGGCCAGAATAACACTTCCCTAAAAGGGACCAGGAGAAGGATCTGAGAGAAAAAATCCACTTTTTGTTCCCTATCCCAGATGAAATTATTCCTTGCTGGTTTACAATCAGGCTGTGAAAAAAAGAGCAGAGTCTCCTTTTTCCTTTCTCAGGAGTCAGCAGCTTCCCTGCAGTTTTTACTCCACCTTCCAAGGACTCACCTTTCCCAGGACCTTTCCCAGTTGTCTTCCCTGGCCCAGAACCATGTTTTGATACTCCCAGGAGATCAGCTTCAATGTCATCCATGTCCTGGAAAGAAGGAGATGAGGATGGGCGCAGGGTGAGTACTGCTAATGCCCCAGTGCTGCTTCTCCCTTTGGAGGCTGGTGCTGGAGGCCATGGCTGCAGTGCACGTGGGGCCGAGATGGAGGGTATTTATGCACCTACCTTCAGGGCCTGCAGCAGAGCTTGTGGGTCTGCTTCAGAGGTACTGGACCCCTGCATGCCGGGGAAGGGAGAGATCAGACAGACAAGCAGACTTTGGAAACTCCTCACCCCTTGCTCCAGCCCTTGGCTTTCCTCATTTTATGGGATGGAAGAATATATGCCTACCTCCTCCCGGCATCCCCCTCACTGGTAATGCCCTATGCCTCGATTCCTTTCTGAGATCCTGCTGCCTCTGGGAGAAGCATCAGGAACCCCCAAGGCCATTGCTTCGGGTGAGGGTTCTTCCCTCTTTATCCGAAGCGCACCCAGGAAGGCTGGGCTGCAGCAGCACGTGCTCCCCTGCCTTTGCTCCATCACATCCAGGGTACCTGGAAGCCCTTCTCCCACCATCCACCCATTCTCCTGTCCTGTCTTCCCTACCCCACAGCCATGCCAGAGGGGGGTTACCTCTTCAGCCAAACTTCACAGCTCATCCCCAATATCCCACTGCTGACTTGGATGGGGTGACACCAGAGGAAAGCTTGGCTCTGCTCAGCCCCAGCCCTTGGAACACCCAGGCTCTCTCCCCCCCAGAATTTGGGCTCACCTCTGCAGCTGTGATGTCCTCTGCAGGGAGTTTGCTGAATAAGTCATCTTCTGGAAAGGACCTGTGACACAGTCTGGGGGTTAGCAGCACCATACGGGAGGTCAGTAAGGGGGCAGGGAGAAGCAGTGGTGGGAGGAGAAGGGGACCACACAAGCACTCCATGGCAGCCGTATCGTACAACACAGAAAATGAGACTAAAACAGCACTGGGATCAAAGATGGTAGTGCTGGGACTGCTATATCTAAGCAAGCAACTGCTCTAAGGGAGATTGACGGAAGACGTACACAGCTGAAGGCACCAACTCCTGCTGGAAAGCTTCAGGCTCTGGGGTCCCAGTTTCCAAAGGCATTGCAGACAACTTGCCTTACCAGGCAATCACTATCGGGCCAGGGAGCGAGGTGAAGAAGTTAAGGACAGGGCAGCTCGGAGGGCCCTGGCGAGCACAGAGAGATCCCAAAGTGGGAGAGGCTGTGTCTGAAGGGCACTCACTTCTTGCTGGCCTGCAGGCTGGTGCCCCGGGCTCTCCCACCGTGGCTGCTGGGCAGCTGGGAAGCTCTGGCAGATTTAACAGGGATTTCATCTGGAAACAAGACAGCGAGAGATTAGGATGATGGACACGGGCATTTTCCTGAGCTAGGCACTCCAAAGGGGGAGCTGCTGTTTCTCATGGACCACAGAGGCTGCTAATCACAGACAAACTTCACTTTGCCTCTCCAAACTAACATCCAACCTATTCAATGGCCTCTGACTCTGTGAAACCCTGCTCTCCCCTCTGCTGCCTGTTTCATTCCCCCACACAACTGGAGCCCCTTGGAGATCAACAGCTCTTGCACCAGCACCTCCTGCTCCCAAGGGAGGAAGAGTATAAGGATGACAGCCGCAAATGCTCATTTTACCATCGTAACCCAGGAGGTCACCAAGCACGTCATCAAGAGAGCCTGAATTGAGACAAATTAAAGGTCTTGAGGCAGGTGAGCTCAACAAGCTGGTGTAGAAAAGTTCCCAGTTTGGATGCCCTCTGTATAGACCGAGCTATTGCACACCGGCTGACAAACTCCAGTTTTGGGACAACATTACCAAAGCTGGGGTCAGGACAAAGCCAGCCCTGCTCCTGCCTTGTTTGCCTGCTGGGACTTGAGTGGTTACTTCAGAAAATCCCTGGGGAAATGTCTGCCTTTGAGATTTTACAACCTGTAGACCCACCTACCGGTGGCTTTCACAATGATTACTGCCGCTCCATGTGGGAACACGGGCTCCTCCCCAAGTCTTCACCAAGAAGTGGCTGTTTGAGTCCATTGTTCAAATGCGGTCACAGACTGCTCGTTTCAGTACTGTTCATGCAGAACCATGTAGCTTACAAGGGTCATTACCTGACAATGAAATCACTTTGACTTGAGCAGAGGAGGCTCAACACTTGTGGAAACGGTACCATCGCATTTTGTCACAGGATGGATGAGCCCTAATCAGGATGAAGGGCCACTGGAGAGAGCTGTAACACCACTTGCTGACCATGACACACAACAAGTCACACCAGGTTGTGGCAGTCAGGTATTACCACTAACAGCAGCAACACGGAAAAAGTGTACAACACCCTGACCAATAACAAAGTAGTACAGCATTTGCTGTTACATCACTACCTTATTCCAAAAAAATAGGGGCAAAACATTTTTAAGGAATGGCTTCTATGAATTAAAGCTTCTGATGCCAAACACTGTTAGGAAATCTTTCCTGTTGGCAGTGAGGAGCTTTTCCTAGCCTAAGAGCCACAATCATATTGAGCAACGTGCCACAGGCAGCTCTGCTCTCCTACAGTTTTTCTGTGGCTGTGAGCAGCACCAGGTGCAAGGATCACTGTTGGACTGGCTTAGCTACCCTAAAACTCTGCAGGGCAAAGCCAGAAAGGTCAGACTAGAAATAAGACAAATCAAATCCAGCTCACTGAAGAATTCTTACAAGAATCCACCTGATCAGGATGGCAGGAAAAATGAAACCTTCCATTTCCTGACACAACTGGCTGAGAAGAGCAAGCTCAAGAAGCTAGTCCTCTGAAAAAGCCATCTCTGTTGAATCCTTCATTCTGCTTCCTCTGGTACTTTCCATGAGAGCCACGGAATGCAAAGCACGAAAGACATTTTGTCTGAAAACACATTCTTATCATGTATCAAACCTGTACGTACGGTTGGCTTGTACTGTTCTCATGAACGTATTTTTCACCTGCTCCTCCATTGCCCCTCCCCAGGGCAGCACTCTGCTCTGCTGAATAAGCAAAAGGCGAAGCTCTTTGCCTCCTTTGGTATCCTGAACAGCAGTGGTTCCATCCAACCTGAAAGACTCAGCAGCCAAAAGGCAAGTTTGATCATATCATTTCAAATTAAACATTTCCTTCTGGTCAGCTACCGTGTGCGGAGCCAAACACAGTGTCTGCTCCTTGTTCATGCCAGGAAACACTCCTGTTTGTGGGTGAGAGTTTGTGGGTGAGAATTAGGGAACAGGCTGGCATGGGTGATACTGTCGTGGGTGTCTATTACAGGCCACCGGATCAG
>VZTO01001640.1:0-32527 GCA_013400615.1 Syrrhaptes paradoxus
AGGTTCCTTCCTCTGTCCTGGTGTGCTGCATGCAGATGGGGATCACCTGGCAGGGCAGTGAGCCTGCTGACTGCATGCTTCCAAAACAGTACTGAAAATTTCAAAAGCTAGGTACATGAAAAAAATGTATGAACAGACCAATGGACAAAAGCCATTCAGCTTCCAGAAAGAATATAAATGCAACAATCCTACCTTTAGCCTCCTTCTGTCATTTTATGGCAAAATAAGGAATTAGTATACACCAGTGAATTAAACCTCTAGACTTTCAGTAAATTAATTTACTGCCATACCAGTACATTAGATGGGGGATCACTGATACTTGTTGCTGCCTCTCTCTTTCCAAACCTTCCCCTTCCTAATTGTCTTCAGGCTCAGTAACAGCTGCGATTTAGGCCACACCTCAAAACGATCCTAAGCCACTGAACTAATGTTAGGATTCATCCTGTGCAAACACTTCAGCTTTTAGTTAAGTGCACAATAACAGTAGTACCGTTTTTATTAGTATGTGTCTTTACTAAAAGCTGAACAACAGAATGTTTTCTATGCTTTCTTTAAAGAGTAAGTTTTAGAAGGCCATAGGCAGAATCTGATACATAAACACAAACAAAACCAGATACTTTCTACAAATGTGTGGGATATGGAGAAATTAAATAAGATTTCACTTTAAAAAAATGTTTTCATTAGAAGGATAAAAATGGGATAATCCTCTCAGATCCGGGGGGGGGAAGAGGCTCTGAGAAACCATTCTGGACAGATACGTACAATATTTTAGTAACTGAAGAATTCTATTTATTGCTAAAATTGTTTATGAGAGACAATTATAAAACACACTTCTTGGAAGTCAAAATGCCTTAATTCTTAAAGGCACAGAGATTGTAATAGCATCATATATCCAAATGTCTTTTCCTGGCTCAGGATACCAGAAACGCCAAATCTGCAGTACTCCCAGAACATGCTGATTTGGATTTTTAATAATTATATGCTCAATTCCATCCTTCTATAATCAGTATTTTGCTACCAGACTATAATACTGATCCTCACTTCATTTTAAGAATCAGATGACTCATCTCCTTAACAGATTATATTCTATGTTTGTTTCCAGAGCAGTCCAGTTTATTTTACTGGAAAATCCTGACTTGAGCATAAAAGAAAGCCATACTTCCACAGTCATTTTGAACTAACAGAAGCCATTGCTAGTAATGGCAAGACACCAAAGAATAAAAGGAAAAAAAGAAGGAGGAAAAAAAACAAAACAGAAGAGGAGGAAAAGAAAAGGGCAGTCCTGCCCTTCCCATTCCTTTCCCATCTCTCTGCATCCCTGAAAACTCAGAACTGCCCCTGAGGTGGCACGAACACTCATTAGATGGTGAGGCAGCTGACCCCAGTTACAACTATTGTAACAATTGGTTTTAAGCTGAACCATGTCAGGGAAATAATTACTGAGGAACCATGCAAACAGCCATCACAGCATAAGTGACAGAGAGTGAAGAGGACAGGAACGAAGCAACAGCATCAGCCAAAAGTCATAAGCTGTTAGACAGTGAGGTACAACCAGCCCCTACTGCAGCTAAGTACAGCTACAGGCACAGTAAAGACTAAACGATAATCTCATTAGCAGAAGAAATCACTACTTACCTACTAGCATCTCAAAAAGAAAAACTCCTACAGACCACCAGTCACATTCCCGTCCATAATAACCATCACCCCCTTGCGATTTCAAAACTTCAGGTGATATGTAGTCGGGGGTTCCCACAGCTGTATCGCAGCGCACCATACCTGTCTGTGCAGCAATAAAAATTCAAACAGCTCAATTAAAAATACTTCTGAGTCTTTAAAGAATCAGTCTATCAGTAGACCAGAAAAACATAAAAAATATAGCAAAAAATATTTGGTTTGAGGAACAAGTTTGAAAGTCTCTAATATTTTACTCCAGAAGCAATGTAGACTGAAATGACAACTCCTGACAATGTGCTCTCCCCTGCCCAGTCTATAGTGGTTTTTCTTGATTACAACTTTCAAAAATTGACCAATAATACAGTTGTATTAATGGAATGATTCTTCATATTCTTTGCTTTACACTGAGAGACTAAAAATGCCAGGGCTAAATGACACAGAAGGCATGCTGGTTCAGACTTATAATCCTTGTTTCCTTTAATCAACTTGACTGCATTCATTCCAGAGAGACCAGATGGATGAAAGAAATGAAATTCTGGATGAAGTTAGAGAAGTAGCAAAAATACACTCATCTTTTATTCTGTCTCTCAGCCTCAACTCTTTTCTAAATCATCTTACAAAGTTCTCTGTGTATCCTGCCATCAGCTTTGGCTGGATATTAATACAGAATATTAGCAGCAACAACTAAAGTCAAAATATATATTTAAAGAAAGAAAAAGAAACATTTTGCTTTGGGAACTGTATTGACATGTAAAAATTAGACACCAAATTACAGCATTTCTTTTCACACACAATATGAAATGCCAAAAAGCTCTTCTTTATGTACTAAAGCACAAAGTTATGAATGGCACGCAAAAACTAAAGTGGTGACTAAATACTGCAGAAACCTGCAAAATACTTAAAAAGTACTCCTGGCAAATAGTTATCATCTTCTACAACTCCATGCTGAAGCTAAAACCTAGAGGAAGTTTTAACGTCTCAGTTCCAGAATGAAGAACAGGCTAACTTCTGCTTTCTATACTACAAACCAGACAGCACATAGCTTGACAATCCTGCAATAAAAAAATGAAGTTAACTCTTTTCAGAAGACCTAACGCATTCTTTGTACAGAGAAGAATACAGATGAACACGTTTTAACATTGGGAAATAAACTAAAGCCCAAAGGCTCCAGAAATCAGAACCTGAGAACATTCAAAAACGGATCTGGCACATGGCAGGAACCACTATTTGATCATCCTGCTTGTAACGGCACTCTGTACACAAACCTACAGGTCTCCTCTGAAGCTTAAGCCCCTCTTTGCTCTGAGCACTGGAGGAACTGCTCTAGGCTCACGTGATTCTTCTGATCTAGTAAGACTGCGGTGTCTTAATGAGGCCTCCAACACTGGTGCATGTCTATGTCTTCCTCGTCCAACTGCAAAGTTACAACAAGGGTAAGTCTGAGTCTTTACTCAGTGAAGACTGCCTGAAGACACCTGCATCCCTCCCTGGGTAAGAAGCTTCTTTAAAAATCAAGTCACTGAAACAGTTCTGAAAGGCTTCTCTGAAGACCACAGCTTTAGTCACAGCCTCATGACCTCAACACCTAAGCACTTAATAACATCCCATTTCCCCTTCCTCTATAATTTATACACCAAAACAAGAACACTTTTTAATATGTTATACATGTTGATACTGTATGAAGTCTTATGCAAAGGAAGCAAAGGTTGTACAAAAAAAAAAAAAGCCAGCCCTACCCAAGTCTGATGGCTGGTATGCAGCAACGAGGGAAGTTCTTTCCAATGACATTGCAGATACCAAAGAACTCCAGGTAACAACACCTTAAGTTTTCATACAAGATGGCAAAGAATTGAATGGTAAAACAACTAAATATTTTTTTCTACAGTTAACATCAGTTTTCAATGGACTGTATCTCTCTGAAGAACATGGAGTTGTTTGTACTTGCTCTCCATAAAACATTCTACCTTCCGTCTCGGGAATAAATCTAAAAATGCATTCACAGAATCACAGAACAGCATGGGTCGGAAGGGACCTTGAAAGATCATATGGCCCAACCTGTTGTGGGAAAGGGAGCCTAGATGAGATTATATAGCACCCTGTTTGATCCCATCTTGAAAACCTCCTCCAGTAATAAGGATTCTACCACATCTCTGGGGAGGTTGGTCCATTATCACCTGAATATAATATTCCCAGATTTCTTTTCCTCTCATTTACATACTTGTTCTTTCAAAGAACTTGGGTGTTGCTCTGTATGTATTTTTAAGTACTGGACACTCAGACTAGCTTCTATGATCTCTGGCACCAATGCCAAGTAAACAGGGAAGCTCACGCTGTGCAATACATGGCAACTTGACAGTCCCTCCTCCCTGCACAGTCCCTACATCTGCCTTCTATACTTTAGCATTTGAAGAGATCTAAAGCATGCTGTTCCCTTGAACAAAGTGTTACTCCTGTGTTTCAAATTCTAAGCCTCTGGTGTATGCCTGAGTAGCTTACTACAGCAGTTCTCATGTGTGAGAGCTTCCTTTTGGGAGTCTCAGGCCAGTGTTCTACCCGAGACTTTTCTCATCACCTCACAAAGACCAAGGTGGATCCATCTTGAGGGAGGCTCCTGCACCTAAGTGACAGATATGCAGTGCTGAAGTTTAAAAAAGGCTGTCCACAAGACACAGCATGTTCCCATAGCTTATGACAACTCGGCAGTGAAGCTGTAGTGTTTCCTAGCACCAGTCAGAACTATTATATTGCTGAAGACAAAGCAGTTGAGTTTTCAGCCCCAGAAGGACCTTGATCAGACCTGGCTGACTCACTGTCTTTCACCAAAGCTCAGTATTATACTTTCACTCCCTCATTAAGTTCTTTTCAGTAAACAAGAGCTGGAGATTGCTGGTGCAGAAGCATTAGGATACCTCAGACCAGGTGTCAACACTGCAGCTGGGCTTGTGCAGCGTGCTACAGACAAGCAACTGGAGGAAAAAGGATCCAGCAGAGACTTGGAAAGAGAGGAAAAAAGTTGAGTTATGAGAAGAGGAATATGTTTTTTTCAGCTAAACTGTCTGAGCTGAGGCAATAATCCCAAACACTAAACATCCCTTCTTTCAGCCACATCTCTTTTCAACAGATATCCTCTAAACCTGTGCTCATCTGAAAGATCAGTTAGCAGAAGCCAGTGTTATGTATACTGAGCCTGGCAGTTATGTACTAGCCTACGACACCTACCACAGCCAGCCATGCTACTGTCAAGTTTCCTCCTTGCAGAAATCCTGAACATTAGAGTCCGGTGAAAACTTCCGTGGGCTACTTTATCATACCTAAATGCCAAAAGGGAACTACAATTCCTACTAAGCCTTTGGGGCCAACTCTATTCTTTATTCATTATTAGAAATACTCACCCTGTTGCAGATTTAAAAAAAAATAAAATTAAACCCCCCCACAAACCCCAAAACCATCACAACCAAGTTACATAAACAGGTCAATTCCTTTTAGGTTAGAAAAGACCCCTAAAACACTTATCAATTCTTGTCACATACTGGTAAGGAGGAATTCTGCTGCAAGTGTCTGGACTGGCCCAGAAGACTTAAGACTACACTGAAATCAATTCCATAGCAAAGGTCAAAAAAGTGTCTCACCAAATTGCAGCAGAATTTTCCTGGGCTCTCAACAGCATAAGGAAGATGCTAATGTGCACAACTGCTAAAAGAACTCCAAATCAGAAAAAATAAATAAGTATTGGGTACGCATATATTTTCTAGAAATCATTCTGCCAACACCAATATTCTATTTACACAGCTGGGATGTGTTCATGTTTTGTAAGAAGTAGCATGAGACTTGGAGACAAACCAGAACCTCTCAGCTTCTAAAGCTTCCTGCATAAAAAATTTTTGCCATTCCACTGAGTATGAGAAACATGAAGAATTTAAAATATAATCTGTTACCAAATTAACTTCTTTAGGAGATCACTGGTTCTTTGATGACGCCCAGTCCAAACTGGAGCTCACTATAACTCTTCATAAGAAATGTGCATGCACTTCTCATGTTTATAAAATGATCAACTGCATTTTAGTATCCCATTCATCTAACAACAACAATGAAAAAGGAAAAAAAAAAGGCTTAGGTTCACCATTTCTGGGATCCTTAAAATAGCATAAAGGATCACCCTTTTTTTGCAAGTTTGTATTATGAACTTTTTCATGCTTCTTTTATTATCTCTTCTGTTGAATATCAGATTCCCTCAAGATCTACAGTCTACTGTCTCAAAACCAAGATTTTTTTTTTTAAGGACTAAATTAAGAGATCAACTACTACTTTTGATTTTTTTTTTCAGTTAAAGGCTGTCCCATTTTTACAGGAAAATGTCACTTTATGAACTGTTCCAAAGTTATTAATGTTGAAACTAGGAGTTGTCCCATAAACTTTTCAGACATTTGGCAAAAAAATGAACCTCAGAAATTCATAAACATACATGCTTTCAAAAATAACAAAAAGCAAGTTTACATCCTTCTTCCATGTGCCAGAATAGTTTATTATAGACAAGGTTACACTCACTTGTATTTAAAACTAGGAGACAAGGAACAGCTTTCCAACCAAGTGGACCACTTGATGAATATACCTTTGGGTATTATAATTCATAAAAAAATAGCCTTAGAATTACAGTTTTGTAGATGATAAATTATTCAGTTGCATACTTACTTCATCCATTTTCATGCAAGTGCCAAAATCTGCCAGCTTCAGATGCCCATATTTATCTAAAAGCATATTGTCAGGCTTTACATCTCTGTGTATCAAGCCCATGGAGTGAATTGCATCAAGAGCAAGAACAACTTCAGCTGTATAGAACTTGGCCCATTTCTCAGGCACATCATAATTGCTCATAAGGTTTACAAGATCTCCACCTGGCATGTATTCCATTACCATGTACAAGTATTTGTCATCTTGAAAGGCACAAAATAGCTGCAACATTAAAGAAAAGGAAAAGAAAAAAGCACAATTACTTTTCACAGACAGCTAGGAGAAAGAGTAAAGCACTTTAACTTGAAGTTTTATCAACGTGAGCATATGGTTTCAAGATTGATGTAAAGTAACTTGATTTTTTTTAATATCCAGCTAATCTACATTTTCTATAAACTATGACAGTACCTTCAAATATAATGAACTTCAAAACCCCTTCGTTTTCATTTTTAAGAAAGCAAAAAATATTTCCTGATTATTTTACTAATATGAGCTTCTATATCTCCATGTTTCTTGACATTAAAAAGTATTGAGTCAAAAATAAAAACTGAGAAAGAGAGCATCATGTATGGATTTGAAAATACATCAACACTGAATCGCATCTTAAACTGTTTCTAAGCTTCATATATTATAAATCTCCTTATCTTGGTACATATTTACAAAAACACTTGTCACTACTGATTTTGTCCTAAATCAACATGTATCTTGAAATAAGAAAGAAAAAAAAAGTTCCTGAAGACAACTATAACACAATACAAAGAAATTATCCTTAACAATAAAATAAAGTCTGGTATAGGTTGCAGCTAGGATGTTTCCTGCTGGCATGATAGCAAAAGTAAGTTTAGTCTCTTCAAAACATATTTCAGACCTAGAGTTATTAAGTTTTAGAGATTTCACCTGGTGATCAGCAGGTCTGAAAATGGCCCAAACCAGGAAGAAGCATTACTATTATGAAATATTCAATGACTTGTGTGAAAAAGCTTCTGAAAGTCTCTTGCCTTATTTCTTGGGGAATACTGCTCCCTTAGATTAAAAACTAAGATCATTCATGTCTTTTAAGCTACCCACACAAAATTCAAAGGCAACTAAAAAGAGGATGCATGGAAAGGAGGAAAATAAAAGCAGGGAGTTTGTGGAGGATAAGGAACCATGAAAGGCAGGAATGTTATTGAGGAGATTTGACCCTTTAGATTAATATTTATTGTATATTAGTGACAGAAGACCTATGCTATAAATCCATATTTTAATACATTGCACTGTATTTGCTTTCACAAATGGATAGTATATACAATATAATATGACAATGCCTTTGGTCATTAAAATCTAAATTAAAATCCAAAATGGCCTCTATATTCTCACATGTAAAAATATCGATATAACACAATAATAAATAACAACACTATGCCTTTATACAGCACTTTCATTAATGCCCTCTAGGGTTTTCACACACAAAAAAAAAAGTTATCTACGGTTCTGGTTTCACTTGTTTTTCACATAAAAAAACAAGGCAGAGAAAAGCACTGTCCCATTTTCTAGCTCAGAACAGGACCTACATTTTCTTAAAACCAGCTCAATGTCCTATCCCACTGGACCATGTTACTCAAATAAATCACATTAATATGCTTCATCATAGAAGGCACAATTGTAACACACTTTAATTAATTTCTTATTTACAAATACACACACACATTCATGTCATGCTTGCTACACTTCCCTTTGAAAACTGAGTATTATCCATTTCTTGTTACTTTCAGCTGCATATGAAAAATAAAAATAATTCTAGACTACTATCACTAGAATAAAAACAAAGACTAAATAAAAATTCATCTCTTTGGTTAAGTATTTATGTTGAACATAGGCAAGAACACAGAATATGTTCAGAAGATCAAAATATCTAAACACAAAAACCTTCCAAAACATTTCTTGCATACATGAGGTAAAGTGTTATGAGGAAATATATGGCAAGTTTAAGGCCAGTCTTATTAAATATACAGAAGCATAGCAATATATGTAAGAGCATTCAAATGTATTAATTATTTAACGAAATGAAGTACTAACACTTTCTCTAAGCATATGCTTTCACTACTCATTTTATTAATTGCTGTAATTTACTAGTTACAACAAATTGCCATATTTAGTACTAATTCTTCCCAAAGACATAAATCATATTACAAACATGATGATGATACATGCCATGAGACAGCTGAAAGCAACGATGTTCAAGACCAGCTGAAGAAGTCAGCTCTCCATGCTTGGATATTACTTCTGAGCTGAGATGCAGTAACTGACCACTAAACAGAAGATGGTTTCAAGCAAACCACTGCTACAACTTCCTGCCTTGCACGAGACCAGGAGTGCACATTCATTCATCTACTAAATCTCATCTGAAAAGACAGTAACTGCTTAAAGCGCTCTTACTACTAATTGCCTGTGATCAACTGACTGTATCATGAGGAAAGAGTGGAAATAATGTTGATATTTATTTCTACATTTCTATACAGATTTTTTCACAATTGGAAAGGTAACCTCTCTATTACTCCAAGTAATTATGTGGATATTTCAAAAATCAGCTTAATTCAGTTTTATGATGCATTTGTAGTGACTAAAATGTAAATCAGTCTACTTTCTAACACAGCTAAATACTCAAAACTCAGTATAATTGCTGTAAATATGTAACTTTAAAAAGTAAAATCTGAACCTAGACCATGATCTGAGTTTAAATGTAAATTCAAAACCAGCTCAAGACTGGGAAAGATTTACGGCTTTATTATTTTTACTTTTACACATCTTCCTTACCTGAACCACCCACGGACTGTTGGCGAAGGCCATGATATCTCTTTCTTCCCAGAAAAAGGCTGAATCTGATCTCTTGATCATTTCAAATTTACTAAGTAGCTTCATTGCATAAACCTTCTGTGTCATTTTATGGCGAACCTGTTGGTCGAGAAAGAAGAAAAATTATTTAAAACGCCTTGTAAAAAAACTGAATGCCAGCATAGTGTATTTCTGTTATGTGCAAACTGCCTTCTGGGATGCGACGCCTCCAGGTTTTCATATACCCAGTCATTTCTAGACAGTAAGGATTTGAGAACTTCCAAATCTGCAAAGAAAAACCTAACAGCTGCTCCAAAAAACCATAGCAGGGGTGGAACAAGAAGGGTGCCAAATGAAGGAAGGTATGCCAGAGCCTGGCCAACTGCTGCAGCTGCTGCTGCAACCCCAGAAGAGGAGCTGCACGGGCAGGAGGGGGACATGCCTCAGGGCTGTGGCAGCTCTTAGGAGGTAGCTATTTTATTGAAGATGCATTGATACAAGCATATGTTCTTCCTCACTATGGCTATGAGCATAAAAATGAGAGCTGACTCCAGTAGGATGCTAACTCAGATTGAAAGTGCTTGAGGAAAAAAAAAACTCAAAGCAACAAAAAAACCCAACCCAAAACTCATAATGGGGAAAGTGCCACTCTTCTCATTCTGAAACGGAGAAATGCACTGCTCTTTTTAACATTTTCTGATTGAATGGCACATCAAACCCCCACGCCCCCCCAAAAAAAATAATTCTGTTTACAAAAGAAAAAGGAAATGTTTGTCTCTTCCCCCTTCAAAAGTTCCACCCTGTAAGGAGAAGTAAAATGCAATTCTGTTTATATTTTGTTATGCTGAACACCATCTATCCATTGCATTCATTCCTGTTAGAAATTCTGCAAGCAGTTCACTTTAGCCTCTTCCAATTTTTATTTCTCACAAAAGAGATTGCTCCTATTTGTCTTCCTAAGTAGTTACTAAATTCACTTTAAATGGTGTAAAATCAATAGCATAAATCTTGTGGGAAAACTGAAATTAAGACTTTTATGACAAAATCTGAAAATATTTTGGAAAACTTCCTCTGAATATGAGCATGAAACAAAACCCTTAAAGCACAGACTGTAAAGTCATTACCTCGTTAATGAAATAACATTAGATTTATGCTGCTTTATGAAATAACTACTAAAGGAACAGTTTTTTAACATTCTTGAGTGTTCCTTGCAGAAATCAAGGTGAGAAGTATTCAATTGTAAGATGTCCGAGTCAGCAGAAAAAAGAAATTAACTGCATCTGAGGTTTCTCTATATTTTCTTCATATTAAAATAAAAAATTCAGTGGACTGGTTTGTGAAATGAGAACCAAATGGTTATGACTTTCCAGTGCATTTAAAATACTCACATTTAGTAAAATAAACCATATCCCCCAACCTCTTAGTTTTACACAATGTCAAATTTAATTATGCTACTTGAAAGAATGTTTAATAGGCTCTATTCCTGAACAGCTGTAAATGTTTCAGGTCCATGTCTGCAGTGCAAAGCTTCACAGTGGCACCTCTTTGGTCTACAAATCTGGGAGCATCAGTCTCCCGTGAACATTACTGTTGCTTAAGCCAATGGGAATGATCTATATAAATAAGAGAAGCATTTTGGGGGGTGGAATCTTGGAAAGACTGAGAACGTGAACAGAAAGAGGATTATTTATGAACTTACTGTTGTTGAAATTTAGACTTTTTGCTCTTGAGACATAGGTACACAAGTTTTAGGATTAGCATTTTACATAGTAACCAACTACCTTCTTTATAGCTAGATCAAAAAACCTTCAGCCAAACACCAGAACAGAAACACGTTATCTACATGCATGAACAACTCTATTAGCACGTATATTAACCAACTAGTGAAGGTGTCCTAAAAAACGGTTTTGAAAACTTACCTCCTTCCCATTTACTAATCCCACATTGAATTATTTACAAAGTGGTGGTACACCACAAACTGTATGCCATGAAGTAGAGCTTTTGTAATCCTGCTCAAAACCAGAAGAAACACAAAGACCAGCAACCTCAAAAAGGTATTGTTTAACTGAAGATGCATTTTTTGTGAAAGTTCATACAGAGCTCTGCAACACAGAGCAGCAGTTTACAATTCCTAAAATCATTGTGTACTCTTGCCTGGGTGTAGTCTGCATAGCTGCCTTCATTTATGAAAATAATTGTCTCCCAAGACTTGGGGAAAAAAAGCCTTGAGAAGTCAGCACCGCCTAAAGCAAGCTCATGCATAGGAGAAGCAAAGTAAACAGGGGCAGGGGGACCGGAGATCACAGTCTGTCTCTCTAAGGTAGTGCCACCAGGTTATTAGCTGGCTAAATTATTTCTTGAGAAAATTTCAAGATAAATTCATTCCCTGTACAAAAATCAAGGAACCAAAGCAAGAACTAGCGCATTGTCACACCCACAGGCTGAGTGTGCCTCAGCATGCCCTACAGGTGAACAGACCTACTGGTGACAGTGCTCCTTACATCACCCCCACAGCCCCTGCAGACACCCCACTTAGCTGCTAGCCACTGTGCTCCTCACCCAGAGCTATATTTGTACATACATATATTGACTCATTAGCAGATTATTCACGTATTAAACTGTCATGATGCTTCAATTTCTTCCAACTGTTTAAATGAACTGCCAAATTTAAACTGCAGCTCACCAGAGTAACTCTCAAAATAGGTAGGAAAATCCCTTCATGCCATCAGCACTGAGTAACGTGGCCTCGTTTAACTTATGAAAATGTATTAAGAAATAATAATTTCCCTCTACTCTGCTTCATCTATTGAAGACTTTCAAGAAACAAGTACACGCAAAATGCATCCACAGTTTCTACAGCATTCGGGTCTGAAGACAATTTGTAGGCAAATAAAGTAACATATCCCTTTGAATCTAACAGATTGAGTACATAGCATGGAAAATGGTACCATCTTTTTTACTATAAAGGAAAATTGAGATCCTAGAGTGGAGTTGTGCAATGAACTCTAAGGTTTGAAATAATCACAAATATCCTAAAATACTTAAATAGAGACATACGAAATTAATACAGATAGGTACCAAAGTTCATGTCCTTGACAAATTTTCAGGTAACAAACGGTGACTTCTTTATTTGCATTACTACAGAAGTGTTCAACAGCCATGGCTGGGGTGCTAAGCCTAATAAACAAAGCACTTAAAAGAAAAAACTAAACCAGAATCTGTTTACACAGGCCATGACAACTGCTACTTTGCAACACGAAGAAATCACATAGTAAAGACTACCACCCAGACTATTCTTTACTACCCAAATGCAAGCAACAGTTAGCCATGCTTTAGTTTTCTATTCCAGTACACAATCAAGTCAGTCTGCTGTGTCACTGCAACGTTACAGCATTGTGATTAGACCTGGGAGGAGGAACAGAGGATATGTTTCAATTTCAGATAAAGAGGATTTTTCGTCAAGTGAAAATTAAAAGGTACTCAGGATGTGCTTCCATAAATGACTGTTTCCGCATAAACCACAAGCAACATATTAAGCACCATAATTCAATTTCTCTGTCTGTCCTAGACGCCAGTTACTTTTATTCACGGCACTGCATAAGAGAGTAACTGATCTGGCAGCTGAAAATTATTTTCTTCACTTTCCCCATCACTACAGACCCAACAAAGCCAGAGGACAGAGTAAAGTTTAATACTTCTGGAGATACAGGAAACTTTTTCCACCAAAGTCAGATGCTCAGACCAGAGTAATCTTATCTCTCTTTACTGGACTGATTTTTTTAGAAATTTTTTGGGGGGAGCAGGAGGGGAAAAGAAAGGCTTTAAAAAAAAAAATCTATCAGTAAGATACAACAGTAGAGAATGTGGTTTCCTTTCTTGCTAGACTATGGAAAGCTGATCTCTCTACATCTCTTCTTTCAGAAGAAAATGCAATACTGGAGCAGAAGGCTTTGGGGAAACAAAATTAAATGAAGGCAGTCATAGCTGACCATTTCCTGCTGTATAGTAACATACTCATTTTTTGGCTTGTTATAGTTAAATGTTACAAGTATTTAACAAACGCTTGTGCTACAAATATTTATGCACAATGGCACACACTGATAACATGACATTCACGAATTTAACCCATGTATTTAATCATGTTTTATTTATGGTTCTTTCTGTGTTTAGACCCCACTGAAGCAAATTTCTATTTTGATCACAGAATGTGTTGCAAAATATTTTGATTACTGCAAATCCATCATCTGCAACTGGGTGTTAACATTTTGAATAGAGTAGAAATAGATATAGCTTAGCTCAATAGTTTAAACTGGTATCATACCTTGTGAGGCAAAAAATTTAGGTATGTATACCCTCATCACCAGCTAATATTAGTTCAAAGCTTCAGTTGTATTAACCCACTGCTTTTTAGCTGTAAGACTGCATAACATTATGATTTCTACTTACACTTTTATATTCCAGAAAAAGTGTTCTTTTAAATTGTCATGAAGTATGAGCTCTATAAAAGCTATTGTCTATTGAAGACGAGCTCTATAAAAATACATAGAAGTTCCTTTCCAGTACCCAGCATTCTTATTTGTTTTATTTTGGGGTTTGAAGGGCTTAATTAAATAATAAAAAAAAACCAACAACAAAAAGACAAAAAACATCATTATATGATGCATTTTACCATCATGTTATAATGACGAAGCAAATGACAAGTTTGTCTTCAGACATTTCAAACTACCTCACTGCAGCACATACACTGTGAAAAATCACCTCTACTTTATAATTTAAATTGTGCATGACACAGTGAAGTAAGAAAAAAAGCTTCCATTGTAAGACAGAACAAACTAAGAACTAAAACTAAACTAAACAAAATGATAAAAAGAAAATTAAAATTATTTACAAAAACCCTTAAATTCTTGGAAATACACCTATGAAAACAATGTACTTTGATTTTTAAAGCACATGAAAAACACAATTCTCTTGGATGCTTCCAGCTAATGTATCAGTGTGACATCCAAAAAAACGCATATGACTTCTGTTACTGGGATCTTCTCTTTTTCATCTCCCCCTAAAAAATGGATGAGGAACCAGGCTCCTTACCACTTGAAATCTTCACTAACTTCCCATACAAGTGCATGAAAAAGGACCATCTCTATTAGCTGCTATAAGTGGATATATAATGATAAAAATGTCTAATAGAAGACTTTAAAAGAAGCCATTTGGTGCAACTGTCAGTGAAAAGAAAGAGTAGGCTGCTTTCTTACAAAGCTCCCTGCCGCAGCCCCATCTCAAATAAGTAAGGTTCTACTGAAGGTTTTGCTTTGGTTTTTAATCTCCTGCCAGCAAGGATATAAAAGCATATAAAGACACATATTTATTCTTTAGTCTTGTTCGAAAACGGGGATCTTTGGAAATACTCCTCTCCATCCTTCACAAATTCATCTGGATAAAAACAAAGCTCAAATGACCCAGAAGGAAACAGGGAAGAGGGAGCTACATTCTCATGTTGCCACACTTGGTTGAAGTTGCCTTAAAAAAATGAAATAAATGAATAAAAATTGCTGATTAAATGTTGTTAACTGCCACACAAATTACATTTAAATTTGCAAACTACCCGTGAGTCACACAAATAGTGTTAGGCTAGTCAGTTGTTGTTCTTCCACATTTCCAACCAATTTTGCCAATACTAATATGGAAAATACAAATAATTCTATAAATGGATAATAAATTTATGGCCATTATATGTTGTGTACCTCCTATAAGCACTTCGAAACTAAGATTTTGCCACATTCCTCAACAAAACTCCAAAACATCTTTGTATTTGCCAAAATCACTGTACAAGACAATATGATTTTCTCAACTTCCTATTGCAAAACTGGCACAGAACCATAAAATGTCAGTTCCATGTCAAAAGGCACAAGCAAAAGGGTAATTTTGGTTGCCTTGTCGTAACAAGATATCAAGCTTCAATTGCTGCAAGTTAGTTGCTCCCCTTTCCATTGACTTCCTTCACATCTTTCTCTCATCCTCTAAAAATGCTCATGCAGAAAATTAACATGGACAGGTGATATGCAGCTATCTGTTAGCTCATGATAACTTGTCCCTGGTGTTTCTGTTCTCAGATTCTACTTGGTGCTTATATCTACAGCATATTTCAAAACTGATCTATCAATCCATCTTATACATATGCTCACATTTTTGTGCTATGTATTACACAGTATGACTTGGAAATCCAGAAAAAATCAAAATTAAATTAAAAGTAGACTATGCATGGTATACTAAGTTACTTTTTGTATTTTTATTGGTTTTTATAATAGATTTTTCTTTGCAATATAAATTTAAAAAGTAACCTCTTTCTTACATTGAATATTATAAACAATAGAATATCAATGTCATATCAGTTAAAAGCTATCGAAGCATCTCAATTATAAGAGCAAAACAATTTTTTATTTGCACTATTAGCTTGCTCTTTCATACAAAGGCTTTGGATACAGTGATGGTTGCAGTCAAAAAAAATCAGAATTACTATGAACTGCCTTTTCCATTTTGATCAAAAGACACCAAACTGTTTCCCCAGTCCTTCCTTTCCAATCAGTCATGTTTTAAGCTCAGATGTACTGCTTACTGTGCACATAAATGACCTCATGATACAATGAAAATAACATTTATTCTTTATAAGAACGCATTTTTAGATATAAAGCATGCAAGACTGGGAAAGGTTTTGGCTAGATCCATAAATCTGTCTAATCATTAAATCACTGCATACTTACCAGCTGCACTTCTCCAAAAGCCCCTCTTCCAATCACCTTAACAACATCATAATCTTCAGCTTTCATTTGTAAAGCTCGGATTTTTTCCACAATCTTCTCATCTAAAACAAATCAAACCAAAGTTGTGATAATGCATGCATTAACAGAATACAAGAATTTTCTCTAACATTTTTCATGAAGAGCATTTTTCATCAAAATCAGCTATTTTTATTTAAACGTCTAGAGCCTTCTTGGTAATTCTTGACATCTGCAATCATTATTAATATCCCCTTTCACTATTGTTTGGCAACCATTAACCATCTACCTTTACCTTTTAAGAACTGAAATGTCTTTTGGATTTTGCTGACTCTCATTTCACATCTCTAATAATCATTCACAAACTTACAGGAAAACTCTGATAATGAAAAGAACCAGAGATGCCTATCTTGAATTTTCAGACAATTATTCATTGCCACCCACTGTGCTGCCAGGATCCACTGGCACTCCATTGATAAGGCAGGAGCATGAAGTACCTGGTACACACAAAAGCACTGCAGGTGCAACTGACTCTTGCACATCTGGAGGGTACAACAGCAGTCAAATGGCGAGGAATAGAACTCAGGAATTTTTGTGTACGACTTCATATCATGCAAGGATATGACTTTAGATCCACTCATTCATTCATTCCTTACAAAATATTAATTCATTTTATGTATGTTTATGTAACTGTTGGCCATCTCAAAGTACTTCTTAGAGTTCCCTGCATGTGTAGTTCTATACTTTTTGAAATCAGATCTACAATGCTCAGTTTGAGTATCCTCTAGTGCAATATTCTGCAGTCAAGCTCTGTCTTTCAGTATTTTTCTTGTTGGCACTTGTGGGAATCTGTAAGGGAAAGCAGTGAAATTCTGACCCTTGACAAATTCTAAGAACATAAGAGGTCCCAGGCTCTTTAATTTTGTAAATGTAGCATGTCAGTGAATGCATTCCTGGCTAAATGCATTTAAAAAAATCTCTTCTTATTACAAGGACAAAAGATAATGGAAGCAATGAATGGAATCCATAATACTGAAGGCAATCTTTCTTAAGCATGACAAGCTTTGACATTGCCGCCACACATGCTTAGAGGAAGAACAAAACAAAGCAAGACAGGTTGGCTGCAGCAAGACCTCTACCAGGGAAGAGCATGAAATTGTATGAAAAGCTGTATCCAGAGCAACTTGGCAAGCTACAAGCAATCCAGGTGATGCCTAACCATCAAGAACATTTCTTTTGACCCAGGTGAGCAACAAGCCCAATCAGGGAGGCACTCTCTGATCTATTACAACAAGAAAGAACTGTCCAGGAATGACGAAGTCTGTGGCAGCCTGGGCTGAAACGACTGTGCAGCGGCAGAATTTAAGACCCTGAGAGAACTGAGGAAGGAAAATAGCAGACCCTGGACTTCAGGAGAACAGAACTACAGATTGTGCAGGGAACTCATCGGCAGGATCCCGTAGGAAGCTGCTATGGAGGGTAGAAGAGTGGGTTGATCTTAAAAGACAGCATGTTCATAGCACAAGAACAATCTGTTCTAGTTAGCTAGAAATTGAGCTGGCACGGCAGAGAGTCAGTCTGGCTGAATGGGCAACGTCTGCCTCAACTCAGCCACAAAACGCAAAGGTTTGGAACATGGATGCAAGGGATGGGCTACCCAGTAGGAATCTCCCACACATGCAAGGATGTAATTGAGAAAGCCAAGTTCAGCTGGAAATGAAACAAACTAGCCAGGATTATGACTGACAATAAAAGGAAGAAAAAGGCAAATGTGGGCCCACTGCTCTCAGTGGGTAGGGGATCTAGCGCCAAAGGACATGGAGAGGATCAAGGTACTCAATGCTTTTTTTGCCTCAGACTTTTCTCGCAAGCTCTGCTCACAGGCCTCCCAGCTCCCCTAAGCTAATAATAGAGTTTGGGGCAGTGAAGTAATGCGGTAGAGGAAGTCAGAGTTAAGAACCAATAAAGCAAATGTGACATACACTGGTCCATGAGACGACACAGAATGCATCTAAGCATGCTTAAGAAGCCAATCAACAGCATTACCAGGCTGTTCTCTATCACCTTTGAAAGGTCGCGGCAACTTGGGTACGCTCCTGGTGACTAGTAAAGGCCAAATGTCATGTCTGTGTTCTAGAAGGGCAACGAAGAGAATCCAGAAAGCAGAAAAACTGGAACAGTAGCCTAACCTCACTGCCCACAATGACCACGTGGGAAATCCTTCTGGAATCCACTTTCAAGCACCTGATGGACAAGAAAGGATGGGAATAGACAAAACGGATCTAAAAAGGACAAACTATGTTTCATTAACCTGATTGCCTTCCATGAGGAGATGTCTGTCTTAGTGGACAAGGGGAGAGCTGTAGACATCTCCTTTCCTTGACTGTAGGACTTTCAACACAGCATCTCAAAGTATATTTGTAGCCAAACCAGACCAACATGGATTGCACAAAGAAATTACAAGCTGGGTAGAAAATTTGCTGGAGTCATGGTCAGTGGTTCAAAGTTCAAAGCTGATACGCTGGAGGGCAGGGCTGCTCCTAGGAGGGACCCACACAGGTTGGGTAAATGAGCTGACAGGAACCTCACAAAGTTCAAAGGCAAATGCGGAGTTCCGTGGGATGGAATGACACCACACAACAGTATAGTATGGCACTCACCAACTAGAAGGCACCTCAAGAAAGAGTACCCGAGAGCCCTGGTGGACAAGAAGATGAACAAAGAGGAGCAAGCAGCAAGCTTTGCACTGACTGCACACAAGGCTGCGTTGGTAAATGCATAGCCAGCAGGCTGTAGGAAGTGATTTTCCCCTCTATTTGTCACTCATGAGAACACATCTGGAATGCTATGTCTGGTTTCGGGCTCCTCAGTGCAAGAAAAATATCACAACATGCCCTGGCTTAATGGAAGGCCACCGAGATGCTTAGAGGGTGGGATCATGTGACGCTCACAGAGAAGCTGAGAGAACTGGAATTGTTCAGCTTACAGTAGTCTAAATGGCTGGCCTCAACAGAAGTTGAAAAGAGATTATACTTCTAAGAGGTGCTAAGTGAAAAAACAAGAGGTAACAGACAAGTTGGAACATTGAGAATCATAATTTGTAGGAAAACATTCCCTAGAACTGGGGAATGGAGCAGACTGTCTGTTGGAGCTACAAAACTTCTGTCTTTAGAAATTTTCAAAATTCAACTGCACAAGAACCTAAACAACCTCATCTAACACCAAAGCTGGTTCAGCTTTGAGCAGAGAGTTGGACCAGTTGACCTCCAGAGGTCCTTCTTACCCTGTGGGACACAAAAACGCAACTAAAAATTTCTTCTTCTGAGAAAGTTAGGTGTAAAGGGGAAGGGGAGAGATTTAAAGAAAAAAGGTTAAGAATAATCAGGGAAAAGTGTCTGCTAGTAAAGTTGTAAGGACAGAGGCAACGAAAAGCTCAAAGGTAGACTGATCTGCTACATTTAGTGTACCAATAAGACTGTAAAGTAATCCAGAGTGGGAATAAGTTGAAAAGGAGTTGAAAGAATGCTGAGGTTGTTTTCTACAGTGAATCATGAAAGCTTAGACAGGAAGCACAGGAGAGCAGTGCTTCACCCATACCAAATTTATTATTTTGTTCATGATGTGAACTGATTTGCAGTTTGAGAAGGGAAGACCGTGCTTGGAAGCTTACTCAATTGCAAATCAGAAGCTTTGGCACAGGACAAGGAGGACAAATGCAAATTCTCAAGAAGCAGTAGTAGTGAAGGAATATCGGCAGATTTCAAGTCAGAGAGAGTGCAATTACATGTTTGAACACAATGTTACATCTCATGAGGGAGGGGGGATCACATGAATTTATTTTTAAATGTTTCTGAGATGTTTCAAATATTTTCAGAGGTGTGAGATGAGATGGCAGGGATTTAAACATGTTGATAGAGTATAATTTTACATAGCTCCATTATTGGTCAATACTTCTGTGTTCAGAATATAATACAGAAATTATAAACAATTTTAATACAGCTCCAGTGAAACTGTTTAAGCATTAAACACTACAGTTAAGCAATGAAAAACCCAACAATTTATGAAGTGAGCAAATGAGATACCAACTGAGAGGTTACCAGTTTTATCATCCCTGTGAAATGTTGAGGATGGAGAAATCCTGCTTCATCTACTAAAGGGCTTAATTATCTTAGTTAAAAATAACCATCTAGGGGTGCAGGTGTTGTGGAGGTATCAGTTATACAGATGGATGGTTTATTTTGTTATAAAATTTAACAGCTATGGAACAGATAGTCAAAGCTTGAAACTAAAAAGCTGAAACAAAAAACAGGCTGCAAAAAAGCAAGCTCAGAGAAACCCTGAAGCAATATCATAATTGCAACATGCTGGATCATGTGATATTGTACATATATCATATAACATGATCTAATTCAAGGTGCAGGAGACCTTTCCAATACTATCCTTTTACTAGAAGACTGAACTGTACAAACATTTCACACAGATGAGTTTGTACGTTTGCGGTAGCTGTATGCACAGATACCACAGATTGTACTCAGCCTCGTGAATTTGCAACAGCACAAAGTCCAGCAGAAGAAAAATCTCAGTTTTAAAGGAAGACATTAGATGAACTGCCTAGCCCCAGAACATAATGGAATCTTCCATAAATATTGTGGCATTTTAGTAAAACTCCTAAAATGTGAGAGTGTCATCACCTATGACTCAGGTTTCTTCTCTAACACAGGAAAGACCAGGAATACTGGATAGCAACAGTGTTTAAAGACAGTTTTTGATTTACTACTTGAAAATGGCACTATAACCTTTACACATATGAAGCTTCACTTTCTGAAAGGGCAGAGTGTTTGGATCAGCCACTGACAGCTGGCAGCAAGAATGTCGCTGAAGGTTACAAGTGCTTGTGAAAATGGAATAAATACTCGACAAGAAGAGCAAAAGTGGGTGGGGAGGAGGAGAAAACTAAGCTTTCCTGCTCTTTAAGAAAAAAAAAGGAAAAGAGGTTAATATCCAGGTTATTTTCTTAAAAGCTAAAATGAACATGTATCAGGAAGTTCTGGGTTGTGTATATATATGAGGAATAAAAATGCAAGGGAGTGCAATTTTATCCCCACAGACCAGACACAGTCAATGAGTGCTGCTACAGAGTATATTAAGTCAAAAGTTGCTGCCCTAGGCAAAAATCTAGCCAGAAGTTAAACCAAAGTACAGCCAGGAAGTGCTGCAATCCCACACCCGCCCAGAAACAAACAAAGAGCAAAACAGAAAGACTGAAGTAATCAGGGGTGCATACATAATATCTGGTCAAAGGTGTATAAAGGAACAAGAAGCTGCTGGAGACCTTGTAGAAGCAGCAGAAACTGCTCAGACAAATAGCCTCAGACAGGCTAACGCTTCCCTCTCCAGAAAAAAGAAAGTTGGACACAAGAAGTATTTGTCTTGCATAGACAAAAGCAGTGGAAGATAGGGAACCAGAAAGCAGCAGTCCTCTGACTCGCAGAGGACACATCCCTGACTTAATTAAAGTCTGATGGCAGAACGAATTGCTTGGTATCTACCAAGTACCCAAATAGAAAAGTGGTTAATAACACTAACATATAACTTGTTTATACATTCTGTCTTAACCACTGTGGCTCTAATTCATGCTCTGTTTGGGAAAAGCTGCTTATTTGATTCCTTTCCCATCACTACTCTTACCAGAACAATATCCTTAAGAAGGGAACTGGAACCCAACCTGCTGGGGTGACTGCAAAGATTTGGCAAGGAGTGGCCTTAAAGAAGCCAAGAGAAAACCAGAGGGGCAATGAGCTCATTAACTTTTGCACTAAATTTCCAAGATTCTTCTTGCATTTGGCATTTCATCTGTGTCACTGACAGGAGGTATGGAGCACAGAGAATCACAGATATGACAAGCATTAACACCATACCAGACAATGCATTTCTGTTGGTAACTGCATGCATGGCTGGCATATGATTCAGCAACTTCAAGTGACATTACAAAACGTAAGGGAAGGAACCAGAACTGTCACTCTCACATGAAGTTAATCTTAACAAATAAATCCTCTAAGTAAAGAGTGTCTCCCTGGATGCGAAAATGGCAAAAGGAACTTTCTAGGAAGTTTATTCAGGAGGTTAGCAAAGCTGCTGCACAAGCAACACACCTGCCCTGAAATCTCCTTCTACTGTATGTCCATTGCCATTACACTCTCAAAACTTGCCAACCTCCAAAATACCAGCAAATCATTTTAACAATAGAGGATTCCAATTTTTGAGTGATGCTGTGTAACATGTGGGAAAAGTCACTGATCACCTGTGTACCTGCACGGGAAACCACAAAAAAAAAAAAAGACACAAACCATTAGGACATGATTCAACACTTCACAAATCTCAGATGACAGAAAAAATAACTTGGAAGAATTTACTCAACCTGTTGTCATAGCCTAGATGACAGAAGAGGAAAAGACAAGACCAATAAAGATTTGTTACACCAAGCCCATGCTGGAGTGCTCAAGTTTTTTTTTCTAAATTAAGCAAGCTAGCTTTTGCTCTTAGAGGACTATTGAGATTCCTGTCATTGTTTTGGGAATTAAATATTACATTATGCTTTCTTGTCCCATGAATGCTTCAAAAAAAGCAGCAATTTAACCAGAATCCTAACAGTTGATTAAAGCAATACAGAAGACTGAAAAAGAATGGTTGTACTTTCATATAAAATACTTATATAGAATCATAGAATGGTTTGGGTTGGAAGGGATCTTAAAGATCATCAAGTTCCAACCCCCCTGCCATGGGCAGGGACACCCTCCACTAGCCCAGGTTGCTCAAAGCCTCATCCAGCCTGGCCTTGAACACCTCCAGGGATGGGGCATCCACAGCTTCTCTGGGCAACCTGTTCCAGTGCCTCACCACCCTCACAGTCAAAAATTTATTCCTAATGTCTNAGTCGATCCTCTTATGTTAAATACATTCTCTACTCCCATCCCTGGAGGCATTCAAGGCCAGGCTGGATGAGGCCCTGGGCAGCCTGCTCTAGTGGTTGGCAACCCTGCCCACAGCAGCGGGGTTGAAACTAGATGATCTTTAAGGTCCTTTTCAACCCAGGCCAGTCTATGATTCTATGATACTTTGGTTCAATGCCTTGGAGAAAGTGGTAAGAAATCACAATAGTAAGGGAAAGCCGGCAATGAGAAAGCTTCTTGCATATTAAACACGTGAAGAGGTTTGTTCTGCAAAGCGGTCACAGAAACAGGATATACCAAACTCCTACAGTATGGACAATTAATAAATTGCAGCTTTGTGAAATTACTTAAAACATTTGAGTTTCAGCTCAACGCTATGAGTTGAGCTGAGTATCAATTAATGCCTCAGCTGAGATGCAAACTATTTCATTTTTAAATTAAAACAAGCTATTAATATAACATTAACCTGATTAGCAATGACTTGCAGTATGTCTGAAGTAGGGTATATGCAAGCCTCCGGGAATGTGGTAGAGAAAAAAAATTTCCTTCTCAGAGTGTTATTGTGGAAGCATTAAGTGATTAAATTGACTGAAAGTGTGATGATTATTGCAGTGTTCTCCGCAGGTTTTGAAGATGTGTGTAATGTGAATTAAAACAATGGTAAGCAACTACTCAGCCTCAGCTGCTTCATGCTGCAGTCTGAAGTGCTAACTCACAAGATGGCCCCACCACCTCTCCATGGCTGCCTCAGGAAGCCTTGAGGAGGGATGCAGGCTCCAGACTCCCGGCACAGACCACTCATCAAAGTCTGTCAGAACCTTTTGACAGTAATTCTCATCTAGGCACTCGCTACAGCTCTTCAGATGCCAAGAAAAAGCAGAAGAAACTCCCTGTTCCCTAACCTAAGAGAGCAACAACTTACTGTTCCATAAATTCTTAACACTATTCCCAACTCTTCTTCCAAGTCCACAGTAGGAAGAGTCTTCAGGAAGCATGTGTATGCTCTTCCTTTCCACTGATACTTGCTACCCTCAGAACAGTTTCCAAAAAGACTTGAGCTATGGGTTCAGCAACTTTAAATCGCATTAAATGGCAATGCCAGTAAGAACACAGTTGTCCTGTTTCCTCCTGCACTCCAGCAGCTCCCTTTGTGCTGGCACAAATATTGGTGAAGCAGTAAGATGATCAGAAACTGGCCTTTGCTTTTTTTTTTTGCCAGGCTAGTTTTACCAAAAAGAAACAAACTAACCAACCACCCCTCTCTTTGCATTAGTTCTGCTTGGTTCCCCAATCTGGCTCATAATAAACCACACAAACACCTGTGTTGGACTTTGAAACAAATCACTGTGGCAGAACTGATTCTTCCAGTTGCAATGCCAAACAAAACATTACCAGCTTCAAATGTTTACCAAATTTGCATTTTGTAATTTTTTTTTAAAGTGTAAGTCACAGGAGATACACAGCTCTATTTTCCATTCTGTCGCAAGCAGTATGGAAACAGGAGAGAAGTTACATGGGTGATCCTTAAAAGAGATGCATGGCCTCACAATGTGTGAGCCAAAACAGTCACCTCTTACATGTTTTTTTTATAAAGTTCAACAAGTAAGGATAAAGTGCACCCCTGAAAACTCTTAATTAACTACTGTGAATTTTTTGGTAACACAGAATTTTCTTTGAACTAGTATCTGGCTATTTCAACTGTAAATGGTCAGCTGATTAGAAAAAAAAAGCAGTCATAAAATTGTGAACCAAAGTATATGTTTGGGTTTCTGCCATTGCTGGTAGCCTGCAGGCCACATCAGATGCTTAATAATGTATACTACAACAGTGGGAGAGAACCTAGAGAAGAAAAAGGAGCAACAGCCTTCAGAAAAGGGAAGACAGACAGCAAGAATGTTCAGGGCTGCAGAAAAAAACCCAACAAAAAACCTGTTCCCAGTGTTAAATTGTTTTCCCATAGCTGTTATTTTTAATAGCCAAATACCAGAAGATAGCGGTCTTCTGATTAGAAAAAAGTTCCTGATTTTGTCCTACTGCAAAAATAGTATTGTAATGTAAAGGTGAATTTGAACAGATCATAAAAGTTACTGATACAACCATTCACGTCATTTTCCTATTTGCTGTAGATAGGGCTCTTCCCTCACATCACGTTTACAATCCACAGTCGCAGGTTACAAAATTACTTCAAATGCTGTTCCTGACCCTTTCTTTCATAAATATCCGCTTGAATTCCTTCAAAGCCAAACCGAGAAAAATCCCAAGGAATGCCTCTCCCTCCTAATCTGCCATTCTTATTTATTCTCTTTTCAGTGATTTCTCCAAATGAGACTTTACTGGCAGCTCTATGTCAATCTACGGGGCTCTGCTAGCCCTCACGAAGCAGCACTGAATTACAAATACAGCAACTCACCACAACTGACTACACCAGCCACCACTTAACTGAGGAGCATGAGTGGATATTCAAAGGAGACCCAGAGCAACAGAGGGCAGGCACACATAGCTCTTACAGTGAAGAACCAACACAGGAGTTGCTGATAAGGCTGCATCTGCAGTAACCTCAACATATGCAATAGAAGAGGTGGGTGGTTTTTTTTTTTTAAAATCTCAAAATAAGCTCACTACAAAGCCCAGGTGTTCCAAGAATGTTTACTCACTGCAACTTACATTTTAAAGTAAATAATCCATCATTTTTACACACACACTAAATTGTTTCTATACATGGATACAAAAAATTTTAAAAAGACAAAATACAGCAACTCTGATGTAACAGTCTTCCCTTTTCATATGCTCAATAAACTCTAAGACACTGTCTACAACTAATTTGGGGAGAATCACAAACATTTACACAAATGTTCAAAAATGCACCAACAGATTTTGAGGTACAATAACTTAGTTTTAAAAATCAACAGAAGGCTTCTCTGTTAGATTAAATAGAATTGTACATACAGTGTTGACATTTTGAGTAATTAATTCCTGAAGAATAATAACTGGGATATGCTTTGCAAATTATGTCGCTGTACATATTTAACAAAAGGATTTTTCCAACTGTATTTGGAAAAATTACAATCTACAGCTGGTATTTTCCAACATATTTTCAGCAATACAATGACTCCTCAAAATGAAAGTTCTCTGTAATAAATTGTCTTCCAAAGCCTTCTGAATACAGAAGTTCATAGTTATAAAAATTAGTAAAATGAAAATCAGCAACGCATTTCTGGCCACTCAGCTTCCTATAACTGAGATTGCAACAATGTAATTTTTTAAGACAACGTGCAACTTACATCTGTTTAAGAAATTATCGATGTTCTTGTTCTTCCTCAGCGCTGGATAATCCAGATCAAGAACCAAAGAATTCAAGCCATCCTGAAAAGAAACAAAAATAAGTTGAGTTCTAAGATCATAATTAACAACTTTCTTAAAACTACTACTGAGACTGATTATATATTATTCAAGCATGCATTCTATTACTAGAAGTCAAATAAAACAAGCTCTCAACCATGTTTATAAATGAGTCACTGCAAAGGAGCTAATGCGCACTGACTGGCTCCAAGTTGGACTATAAACAGTACAGATACTTTACCACTCATTAGTGGCACTGGGACTTAAACTGGAGTAGTAGTATTAATCTTAACCAGTAAGTAATCTTACTCATTAAACACTAATTTAAGATACTTAGTTCAATCTGTTTTTCTTATTTCCATTACACTTTTCCTGCATACTCAAAAACTTTAGGTTTGTATTATCCATATTATTGCTTTGATCACAATCTCTCTACCTTCTCATTCTGGATATTCAGATTTTTCTTTTTGGAAGCAAGACATGACCTAAACTTAAGAGGATAATTCACCACATAATTCAAGCTCACAAGACAAGATTGCTTTTTCTAAGTGACTCAACAGAAGACAAGCCAGAACTCTACATGCTGTTCTGCTACCAATTATCAATGTCTCCATGGAAAACAATTCAGGCCTCTTAAATTGGCAAGGGATGAGATCACCAAAAGCTAAAATAAAAATAGTATTTCAAATGCCAGTTACAAGACTTAACTCAATTCCACCTTTCAGCAACAGAAAAACTTAAAAAATTAGTCTTCAAAACACACAGTGCTTTCCAGTTCCACAAGCACAAATAAAAACAAAAATTAGTTTCAGATACTAAAAAGAGCCAGAGACTCCATTCACACCAAGCATCTCCAGTGTTGTGCCGGAACTGGTAGTTTTGTTCATTGCTCTAAGAACAAAATCATGAGATTGTTTCTTCGGGTTTTTTAGACTTGACAGGGCATCACAGAGATTTAAGTCAGAGACCACATCACTTGTATTAATAGGTAGCCAAACAGAACTAGACAGCTACTCAGTCTCCTTTATAACTGAGGCTATAGCTAAGAACCTGCTGAGTTTATGTTTTTTTCTTAATATATCGGGGAAGGGATAATTTCTGTTGCAAATCTTATTACAATTACTGTACTCATTCTAATAATATATCTACCTGAATAGAGCTAAAGGCAAGGCCCAAGATAATTAAAACACATTTTGAACGCCAGACTGTCCCAAATATGCACAAAAACAAATAAGACTCCCTCATCTGTGGAGATGGTGCTTTTCACCACAAAAACACTAATGATTAAGCATATTTTCAAACTCAAGAGATTTTATTGCCATTTGTTTATTTATTTTTTACCTCCTAACAAAGTGTCTTGGGAAGTACCAGTAGCAGTCATCAGACTATATGGAAAACAGGACTTGCTCAAGAAGTGCCCATTCAAAGGCATTCTTAACAGCTTACAGAAGTGGACAGAGAAGAATGTCACAAAGTTCAACAATAGAAAATGACAAATCCTGCATCCAGGGAAGAATAACCCCAGACACCAGCTACAGGCTGGGGCCTGACAAGCTGGGAAGTGGCTTTGCAAAGAAGGACCTGAGGATCCTGGTGACAATGAGCTGAACATGACCCAGCAATGCACCCTCACAGGAAAAAACAGCCAACATCCCGTGCTGCATTAGGGAAAGGACTGTCAGCAGGTAAAGGAACGTGATCCTTCCTCTTTACTCAGCACTGGTGAGGCCACACCTGGAGTGCAGTGTCCACTCCTGGGCTCCCCAAACCAAGAAAGGTAGGGACTTACTGAAGCGAGTCCAGCAAAGGGCCATGCAGGTTAAGGCACTGGAGCATTTCTCAAGAGAGGAAAGGCTCAGAGAGCTGGGACTCTTCAGCTGGAAGAAGAGAAGATTCAGGGCAGGGGATCTCAATGTGTCTAAGCACCTGATGGAAGGGAATGAAGCAAAGGTAGTGCTCATTGACAGGACAAGAGACAATGGGCATAAGGTAAAGCACCTGAAATTCCACCTGAACACAACACTTTTTTCCTGTGAGGGTGGTCAAGCACTGGAACATGTTGCCAAGAGAGGCTGTGGAGTCTCCATCAGTGGAGATACTCAAAACCTGACTGGACACAGTCCTGGGCAACCTATTCTAGCTAGCCCTGCACTGAGCAGGGGGGTTGGACAAGATGATCTCCAGAGGTCCTTGCCAAACTCAATCATTCTGTGACACAACACGTAAAATATTTCCACTGCCACACAGAGAAAAGGTGGAATTTTACTCTTGAATCTACGTAACATGAGCGGTGTCATGAACGTCTTATACATCATGTTTTAGAACTTCCCTTACAAAAAAACCCATAAAACAGTGTTAATAAGCAATAAGGGAAGTCAATGAAGAAGACAGTGTCAATTGTTAGTTACTTTAAAAACAATATTTATAGGCATTATTTCAGCCTTAAGCATCACTGTTCCTGCAAGACCCATTACGGATAAACGAGGAGATCATACTCATCTTTCAGAGGGACACAAGCCTTACTATCCATTCTTAAATTTGATGACATTTTTACAAAAGGTACAACAAAACTAAACCAAAGTTTATTTAAATATGTTAAATACTTATGGATTAGTCACTGCATGAATTGCACAGGAACTGCCCAGTAACCCGGACAAATCCAACGGAAAGTACTCTGACTTGAGGTGACTTCCTGTAAAATAACATCATAGAATCTGTAATACCAACCTCTTTATTGAGCAAACACTGCCTTCCAAAAAAGGATATCTCATTCTGTAGTACAGTGTATCAGCAGAAATATGGATCTTTACCCTGCAACATGTAGAAAAGGACCATACTGAATGCCTTGATGGCAGACAGCTGGGCTATCTTTTATGATTTTACCTAGCACAATGAAGTCTCAATCCCAATTAGCTGGTAGTCTACACATAACATCTAAATCCAACTTCAAATACAACCTGAAGCTACACACTTTCATTAATATATTTACAATGTAACTGCATCAATAAATGACTGTAGTTTACAGTATCAATTTACAGTATGAAAACAAGAGTCTCTCTTACTCTTTAGAATCCCTTAGTGCAATTAGAGCTTCATGATTGGTCCTGAATGTATTTTTTCTGATGAATTACAGTTCTCATTTCTACTGCAAAGATTCAAAAATAAAAACTAGTTCTCTAGAGCTGAGTACCCTCTTACTCTCTTTATTTCTTCACAGTTAATACCTTACTTATCACTTCTTTCACATTCTTCTTTCATTGCTATTGAAACAATATTTTAATGACCACTAACAACTGTATGGACATTTTAAGGGAGATGTAAAAGCACTCCGAGCTAACAGAAATCAATAAGGCATATTTTTGTTCTTAATTTTTTGAGGGAGAGCTGAGGTCACCTGATATTTTAACGCTTTTCATGCACAGATATTCTAGAGTTTGACCGAGTAAAACATTTGTAGTGTGCACTACTTATATCTTACGCACAAAGTCAGGAAAAGAATAAAGTTATCATCCCCAACAGGTATTTTAGTGAAGTCGGATTACAAACTCCAAAACAACCATAACTTCCAATTTAAACTGAACTGTATATTATTAATTCAGATGTCACTGTTTTTCTCCCGTGTCATTCCAATTCCACAGCCTTTTTCTGGGCTATAAAAAAAATTGAGAACCATATTTGCAGATAGTTTTTTGTTATCTCTGTCTCCTTTTCATGGACTTTGTGTAATAATTTTCACAAACAGCTATTAATGAACAGAAATATGGGAACAGCACAAATGCCTATTCTTAACTATTTGGAAATGTCCTAACTCTTGAGGACAGTCAGCTACAGTTGGCACCAAAGAGAGGTGATTAGTATCAGCATCATGAGGAATAGTACGTGTCAAATTTTTTTTTTATCCCTGTGAACAAACCTTATTATCACACTCTTTTCAAGACAAGATTTTAAGCTCTTGAACGTAATTTTAAGGTAAGGGATTTCAAGTTCATATCAACATGCATCTTGCGAAAGACTTGTCTTGCGCATTAGCATTTTGTCACTAGGTGTTTCCTTTTCATTAAAAGGTCTAGTTTACATTACTTAACACAAAAATTGCACTACAATTAAGAAGCTGGGTCAAAAGATTACACAGTAAAACAGACCGTTCAAACTGAAGAGAAGTAATCCAGGAAATGACATCTCCTCCGTCTAGGCCTCACAGATAAGTCACTTCAACCAGGAAATATGTTATTAAAGTGATTTCCCTGTTCGCTTCCTCTTTCTGCTATTACAAAAGGCTCTGAAGCTAACAGGCCAAAAATAGCAGCTTCCAAACAAGCGCGCTGTTGGCAAAGACAGCTCTGCCCCCATTAAAAACTTTTTGCTCACAGCAAACATGCTAAAATGTTCTCCACAGATTGTTTTCCAAGAGAAAAATGTGAATTAGGTATTTTTGCAACACCCTCCTGCACCAGAAGAGTTCCGGGCTGCTCCAGCTGCAGCGACCACCTCTGGAGCCAACACAGAGCCTGGCATTCCCAGCAAGCAGCTTGTACTGTTACAGACCTAAATGAACCAAAGAAAAAACAGGCAAAAAAAGCTCAGGAGATACAGGAACTAAATGTTTATGTTTTTCTGTGATGAAAGGGGCAGCAATAAGGAAAAAACTATGGTAGCTTCTACATAACAAGTTCAGTATTCTAGCAATCCTACTGAAGCCTTCACACCAAATTAAACCATGCTGTGCTGATACAAATTTCGGAAATTAAAATAGCTATTTGAACCTGTCTAACATTGATACGTACATGTAAACTCCACAGGATGTCACAACAGCTTTGGCTACTTTGATTTATTCCTCACTTTCATGATGAGGAAAAAATAAAACTCAAGACCGAAAAGTAACGCAGCTGAACAGAAGAGGTATCAGTTGCTTCAGGAAACAATTCATCATTTTACAACAGCTGGAAAATGTAAGCAGCCTGAAAAGTGCCTGAAAGATGTCCCTGTCCATGGCAGAGGGGTTGGACTAGACCACATTTCAACATCCCTTCTGACCCAAACCCATGAGATTCTATGAAAACTTCACAAAACCATTATATATAAGGAAACCAAAACACTATTCCTTTGGCCTTCAAAATCCTCAAATAAAATTTAATAAAATATACAGCAGTATAAAGTAAGGATTAAAATGTCTGTAACTTCAGATTACATTTTTCTAACTTGACTTACATACTTTTTAAGGTAGAACATCTTAAATCTATGCATGAACTGACCATCTAATGACTTAATCAGGATTAAATTCCCATTACAGTATTCCATATGCCAAATGGACCCTTAAATAATTCTGGTCTTTCCTGAGTGATTACTTCTTTCCCTATCATAGAAGCCACCTTTGGATACAAGGTGAACAGTTCAGTAAGAGCATACAGCAAGAACAACAACTGAAAGTTCACATGCAAGGCAAATATACCATTTTCACAAGCTTATCCTACTCAGTGATCATTAGAACATGCTGCAATTCATTTTTCTCTTACTTAAGCCTAATTAGTATGTGAAGGAATAATTCAGGGCATAATAATGCAGTCAACATTTACTGTTGGGAGGTCCTGCTATTCTAGAAGCTCTTTAATAGTTCTACATTAATTAACAGATTTAAGTTTTAAGAGTATTGAGTACATACAGTTTAGAAACCTAAAAGCAGCTGCTGTCCACAAATAGTTATGTAAATACCTAACAACAGGTTTTACTTGCAACCTGATTTCTGTATATGAAGCTAAACAAATACTGAAATGATTTAAATAACTGAAATCATTTTAATGGTGTCTACTATTGAATAAATGCAATTTTTTTCTTCATTGTGCAAGCAATACTTCTCAAGGACTGTCATCTCACGTGCTACATCCAACACGCATATTTTAATGGTTTTATACAATTTACCTTACTATTTGTAAGGCACAGTCTCAAACTGTTCCATTGTAACAACAAGATGATNGCAATTTTTTTCTTCATTGTGCAAGCAATACTTCTCAAGGACTGTCATCTCACGTGCTACATCCAACACGCATATTTTAATGGTTTTATACAATTTACCTTACTATTTGTAAGGCACAGTCTCAAACTGTTCCATTGTAACAACAAGATGATAAAAGATCAAAAACAGTTTGATCCTTAAATACTAACAAAAGAATAATCACAAAATTGTTCAAGATGCAACAAGAAGAACTTTAAGGAACAACAGTATGGAACAGCAAAAGCAATGTAAACAAAGAT